>CAUYQU010034071.1:0-16132 GCA_963574635.1 Cheracebus regulus
TTTTTTCCGAGACAGAGTCTCATTCTGTCACCCAGGCTGGAGTACAATGGCATGATCTCAGCTCACTGCAACCTCCACCACCTTGGTTCAAGCGATTCTCCTGCCTCAGCTTCCTGAGTATCTGGGAATACAGGCGTGCACCACCACGCCCAGCTAATTTTTTGTATTTTCAATGGAGACGGGGTTTTGTCATCTTGGCCAGGCTGGTCTTGAATCCCTGGGCTCAAGTGATCCTCCCACCTTGGCTTCCCAAAGGGCTGGAATTCCAGGTGGGAGCCACCGTGCATTGGAGTCACTTCTCCCTGCGGGCAGCTGCTGCACTGAGTGCCTGGCACAACTGTAGCCCCGACGAGGTGTTCAAACACGTGGCTCCCTGGGGGCCTCAGATCTGGGTGGCTCCCTGGTGACACCAGGCAGGAAGCAGAGCTCTGTGGGTCATGTGCTGCCCTAGGGGATCAAGGCTGTCCTTGCTCTCTTGTGAGCCAGGCTTGGCAACTCTTCCAGGGGACCCACCCCCACTGCCTAGCCTGGCCAGCAGCGGCCTTCCTGTCCCTGTCCGCAGTGGTGTCTGCCACGTGCTCTGAAGCTGGCCCTTTGCTGTGAGGTCTTGAAGGGCAGGGTGTGTGTGTGAGAGTCGGCTGTTGGTATGCTGGAGGCTTGTAAAAGTGTTCAGGCTTTTTGCTCCCTCCCCAGTCCGGCGGTAGCAGGATAAGGGACCACAGCAACTGCAATGGCAGAGGGCTTGTCAGTTGCCTCTCGGAGGTACACCCTAGAGAAATGCAGAGCCTCCAACCAATTAGAGTGATCAGGCAGGGTTGATATGGCTGTGCTAGAGACCCAGGCCAGTGGGCCTTGCCTGTCAAGGAGCAGTGGAGGTGAGGCTTGCAGTCTCTCCCTCCTCAGCACCATGGTTGCAGCCCCTGTCGTAGGGGCATTAAGACAGCCTGTCCTTCCTTGTTGGCAGAGCTACGGCAGCTGGCACTGGGGTGCTCAGAGATCCCAGTCCATGGGTTTCCTCATGGCCTTGGGCAGTAGTTCTGCCGAGACACCAGGCAGCTCTCTGTGTTATTCTCGAGGCCTGTCGATGGGGGCGGGGAGGGCGGGCGGGGTCAGGGTATATATCTCCTGTGCCTAAGATTACAAAGGTCTGTAGTGGAATTGTGAGTCCCTGAGGCTCTTCCTCACTGACCCTTTCCCCACTATGTGGAGCTTCCCCTGACTCTGCACCAGTCCTAGACAGATGGCTATCCTGCTTTGTTTCTCTCTGCTCTCCATGAGTCCCTTTGCTTCCTTGATAAATCCCAATGGGGCCTTCTGGATTATCCACGTGAACAGCTAGTGTTCACTTGCCACTCTGTTTTCTCTCCACTAGAGTGGCATGCACCAGCTGCTTCTTGTCAGCAATCTTGAATTCTCTACACTATTTACTGTTACAGTGAAGCACATTAAAATAATTCCTCATCCACAATATCTTGAATTTACCTTAAATACATATGGCTAGTTATGGGTGTTTTAAGAGTTTAAAAAGCAGAATACTTTTCTGCCCCTTATACCTGTTATAATATAAAGATTTTGAGAAGATAATTAGCTTACTGTATTAAAAAGAGAGAGAAAAATATGTAGATGTAATGGGTTATTACATTCAAATTAAGTTCAAATTATTTCATTATGATTTATGATTTAACTTGTTACACAGTGATTCAATAGCTTTTCTTATTTTGTAGCTAAATTCATTATATTATTATAATCAAATAATATTTATTCAATTTTATAAAAGCTGTTATTATAAAACCATATTGAATAAAATCCCATGTGCAGACATTAAAACAGTCAAAGCAGACTTATTAATTGCAAAGCATCTTTCTAGATAATGAGCACTGATTTCCTTTTTCAGTGAAAAATAAAACCAGGATGTGATACAGATGGATATTTGCTTCCAAATCAGGATGAGAGTTCAAGAGATTGTATAGATTTTCAATACGTATAAAGGAAAAGCCTGCTTTCAACTTACAGGAAACTAAATCTGAAAGGTACTTCGAAATGAGGTTGTGAGGTGACCACTATCCTCTTAGCTATACCTTCCTGAGTGTCATGCTCACTCTCACCATAGGATCTTTGTACATCTGTTTCTTGGGCCTGAGGCACACTTTTCCTCTACTTCCCTTTGTTCAATCTCTGTCATTTCTTTAGATCTCAGTCATATGTCAAAAATTAATTCCTTAGGGAAGTTTTCCTTGACCTCTTTAAGATAGTCTATTTATCCTTTTATGCTCTCATCACATCATTTATTTATTCAACAAATACCTACCATACTTAATTGAAACCAAGACACTGCTGATGGTAATACATATTTTATTTTACTTTATGTGTAGTCACTAGGAAAGAGAAGGAGATGCTAATTAAATGATGGCACAGTGTTTTATAGTATTCAGAATTTTTATTTTACTTTTATTGAAAGGGCTCTCTGAAATATTTAGATGTAGACTTCTGGCATATATCCATCTTATACATATATAAAAGGGGAATTTGGTAGGAAATAGTGATATTTCTAAAATATTTACATTGAGAATACAAATTTTCCTAGTTTCTTTCAACTCAAAGCCGTCAATATCCATGTGTTTTATATAATATTTAAGCTATAAAAAGCATTGCTAATGTACTGCTTCTCAAAAATTTGCTTCAAGTTCAAAATCAGTTACTTTCTTTTGAGAGTTTGCTGCAATCTTTATCTTCCTAGAAGGGTTACATAGGTACTTTAATAATTTTTACCACAACATTTCAAATTAAGGTTTTCTGATATAATCAGAACTTCTAATTTCTTCCTCAAATGAACTTTGAAGTGTTTGATCAAGCCACCAAAAACATACCACCAAGGTCAAGCACGTGTAGATAATGGAAACTATCACACCTTGGCTAAGTGAATGTACCATGCTACTGATTATAGTAGCCCAATAGCCAAAATGTTAAACTATACCTTTTAGATCAATGAAATGTGCTGTGTAAATGTCAATGCATCAAGCCCTACTTTAAGTATATTATGAGTATTAACTGTTTAAATCTTCATAACAACCCAATGAGGTAGGTACGATTATTATTCCTATTTCCTATGTGAGAAATTAGAAACATATGTGAGGTCAAGTAACTTGCCGAACTTAATACATCCAGGAAGTTACAGAATCGTTTACACAGTTGTAAACTTGCATATCACCTATAACTAAAACTAAGTTGTAATTTATACTTGCTGCTTTAAAAAATTACTTTTTTCAATGACCACATTGTAAACGCAATGAGAACATGGAACAAAGCACAGTACTTAACACAAACTGTAAGCTCAACAGGTATTTATTGTAGAGCGAGCATGAAGAGTCTCTGCAGCATCTTCTCTAAACTTACCATCTTTCCTTCCCTGTTTTTTCCTGTTAACTTTGACTTTTGCAATGTAGTCTTATGACTATAAGACTCTTATGCAAAAAGTTCAACATTAGTAGATACTAACAAATATTTTACAAATAGATTGTACTACTCATCATTTAGTCTTTTTTTTTTTAATAAGAAGTGTTCATCCTGGTAATCTTACCTAATCTAGAAGGGCTTTTGTGACACACTGCATCCTTTATTAAATATATACTTATTGATTAAATATATACCTACCATGTGCAAATAATTAGTAATAGCAAATTTTATGCTTTTGTATTAAAAATATGCTTATATATTCATTTCCCCTGATCCCAAAGAATTATTCTAAAATATGTGGCAGAGACATTATCATTATTTCTTATAGTTAGATTATAAGGCTCAGAGAGGTTAGATGACTTGCTATTCACAACTGGTGAATAGTGATGTCTATACATGAACCCAAAAGTTCTTTGGTTGTTTTTTTGTCTTTGTTTCTTTTGTTTTGTTTGAGACGGAGTCTTACTCTGTTTTCCAGGCTGGAGTGCAGTGGCATTATCTCCACTTACTGTAGCCTCTACCACCTGGGTTCAAGTGATTCTCCTGAGTAGCTGGAATTACAGGCACCCACCAGCACACTCAGCTAATTTTTGTATTTTTAGTAGAGACAGGGTTTCACCATGTTGGCCAGGCTGGTCTTGAACCCCTGACCTCAGGTGATTCACCCTCCTCCACTTCCCAAAGTGCTAGTATTACAGGTGTGAGCCACCACACCTGGCCTAAAAGTTCTAGCAACAAATTCTATTATTGTTCTACTTTGTGATGTCACTTCATTGTACAAATGTGACATATTGTTTTTCTGTCAATCCACTTGTCAGTTGTGGAACAGTTGAAGACATGGTACTTTAGAGATTATTTTGGCAATCACACCTACTCCATAGTGACATCAGGGAGGTGACTTATACTCATTGCTTTTTATCATTTCATCAATGGGGTAGCTGGGTATAGGAGCAGTTCCAGGGTTCTCCTTTCTGAGCATGCCCTGAAGTAACAAAGAGGTACAAGGAGGCTTATCTTTTCTAGATGTGCCAGGGAAAAGCCAGAGGAAACAGGCAGGGAAATGGAGCCAGCATTGTTCAGCCTATTCATTTTGTTGTTTCTGACAACTCCTTATCCCACAGACTCTTATACTTTATCTAATTTTATAAATCAATAATCATTTTATCATCTGGAGCAAAAGAAATTTTGACTAACAAAATTAAATCTTAATGGCAAAACAGTCCTATTTCAGTAGGCTGAATAAGGGAAAAGATGGATAAAATGAATGAATAATTATTTTCACTCTAATACTGACATACGTTAAATATATTATGTCAGATATCACTGCACACACAAAAAATTCCAGTTGTTTAGTATTTATATAAAGAAAAAATTCAAGACAAAGTGTACCTTTTATGACATATAGATTTACGTCAGAGTGCCAAGATTAATTTAGGGTACTGAATGACAGATTTTAATTGCACACAAAAGTACTGGAATAATCTTTTGTTTCTTTATTTACTTCTATTATAAAATGTCTTGGCAGACTTAGCCATTAACATTTTCTGCTTTCTCAAGGAAAAAATAATTTACCCACTTAAAGATATTAGACTCCTGTGTATTATTTTTCTCCATTTGGTACCCTTGATTCCTCCTCTGAACACTTGAGTGCTTGCAATCAGGGCACAATGACACTCACTAATAACAACTGAACCACTGCACCCGCCATAATGCTGTGCAGCTCCCAGACTCACAACTGCCGAGCCCCAGCAATGTGGAATGGCATCCCTGTGCAGAGGCTGGCTCCCCTCCACAGCTGCATCTGTTCCCCATTCTCCCCCCAGAGCATCCACTGTGAAGCATAACCCCCGATGAACACATGTAAACTCAAACTTGGTCCTATTTTCCCCTTGAAATTCTCAGATCCTGAAATTCTAGTGCTTTAATTCTGGTACTTAGACACCATGAGCCATTGAAACAATTCTGTGGTTCAGGAGAAATCATGTTTATTTTATTTTCATTAAAAGCATTTTTTCCACTGACAGAGTTGAAAGAGGTTGGTCTGACTTTTCTGACCTACAAAATATATTTTTTCACTTTTATGATAGGTGGTAAAGAAATCGAATCTTTAATACAGATGATATGAATGCAAAGATTGTACATTTTGGGGGAGCTGTGACACCCCTTCAATTGTTTTCTTTCTCAATGCCTAGCTTCATCCTCATAGTCAGGCTTGTTATGTTTTATTTCAATTGTACATGAATTAAAAGTATTTGGCCATGACGGATCAAAGACAGCATGATCCCCTTGAAATATTTGGAGGTAATCCAGTAAGTCATAAATCAGAATTTCTTAACCAAACTAAATCATGACGAAAGTATGGAATTTTCTTTCACAAACAATGGAATCATCAGATTTCTAGTGGTTGTTTTGACTCTTTGGGGGCAGATTATATTGAACCCAGGGTCAGCATTCATGGAACTATATTATGGCTGGGCGCTCCCACCACTGTAATCTTACGTAGTTCTTTAGAAATTGTAACAGTATAACATGGGAGATTTGGGGAAGAGAGAAATCTATCTTTGTGTCTTTAAAAAATAATCCATCTTTGTTCTCTCCAGTCAATAGCTCTAATGTTTTATTGGCCCAACAAAATTCACATGTGCGTATAGTCTCCTTTTTTTTTTCTCAAGTATTATCTAACAAACTTGATCGTCTGGTCTATAAGCCCTCTGAGAACAATGAACATCACTTATACAATCCAGCAGTGACTGATGCAGCAGCAAAGTATGCAGAAACTATCTATTGAATAAATGAATGATTAAAAGCATTAATTGTAGGATTTTCCACATGCTTAGACTAGACATTTACCTCAGGAATGTCTATTATTTTAATGCCAAAATGTGAGGTGTGTAAAATTTAAGTCATTTTTTAAAGCATGGGTTTTCGGTTGTCATCTCACAATAGCCTGGGTACTGAAAAGACAGACAGATGTCTGCACTGTGCTAAGAATAATCCCCAATTTACCTTTGGTCTTCTGCTCACCTCCTCTTTCACTAACAAGCAAGTGAACTAAGAGCTGGAGTCTACTTCACACTATGTGGGTCTGGATTAGCACTGAGCTTTTGTTGGCATGGTTTTGTTTTGTAAAAGATACTAGTAAGGGATGAAACAGAAGTAGAATACTGCAGGACATTCCTACTCTGTCTCTTTGAGCTCTTTCAATTTCTCTTTTCTCCGTGTTATTTGTAATAATCTGTCACCATGAGCAGACTTACTAGCAATAACCTCCATCATCCAGAAAAACCAGGTTTCTGACTCTTTCCACCGTGTAGCACACCAAGTATCACTGACATTTTTCTTAAGCATTAACAGCCAGCTTTCTGTGTCTGTGCGACGTATCTGCCCTCCTTCCTCCCCTATTTTTAATAGTAGAAATTAGGTATAAAGCTCAGTGTTTATATTAACTTCATCATTACCTCTCAGAGGAATCAGATGATCAGTCAACTAACATATAAAGGGAGGAGAATGTCTTTGGGGACAAGATATTATATTAATTACTGGGGTGTACTTCCTGTTCCCTTTGTAATATCCATATGCAGCCCTTGTCAAGTGCCTCCACCAGAGCCTGGAGGGATGCTCATCACTCCGCAAGCAGAAATTTGGCTGAGATTGCTATCTACAGAGTCAGAAAAGCCTTTCAGCAACAGAAGGGCTATTTGTGTGTGCTGTTTCCTGCACATGGGCTGTGGGTTACCTGTGAACATCAGCCAGTTAAGGCCAAATGCCAGTGAGGAGACTCAAGTCTTCACTTCCCTCTACAGATGGGTATAGACACAGATCTGAAACACAGGGGATTTGAAGCATGCAGGGCAGTATCAATGAAGAAAACAGTCCCTCACAAATAACTGAGCCTTCTCCATGCGGTTCAAGCCAACAATACGTTTTATGTGTCTTTCATTTTTATAAGGCACTGGCGAGTTCCAAAAAATAAAAATAAATAAATGAATAAATAAAACAACAACTGGCGAAACAAAGAAGTGGCCGTGCAAAGCTACAGAGCAGCAGCTTGATGTTTCTTCCAAATAGGCAAGCAGAGCTTTAAATCACTGCAAAGCTTGCTATTGCCTTATTTCATTTGCTTTCTGTTCAAATTTACCCAAAATATTGACCCAGCAAAAGAAGTGACTGTAGAGCACAAGTCCGGCTTTCTCATTAGCTGTTTCTAAATCTTCATTGCCCTACAAAAACCCTTATTTGTGTGTTCTGAAAATGGCAAGAGATACGTATTGTATATTCAAATAATACAGCAGTAAAACCAAGATTCAAGGGTTGTTAATCTCAAACATATTATGGGATTGCAGAGCAACTAAGGTACTGAGTGTCTCCATTTTAATTACCAGGGTTGGCAGAGGAATCCAATTATGTTGCTGTGTCCCCAACATAACCCTTTCTCTTTGTTTGCTGCTTCACTATTCTAAGCATGTTTTGATCACCTTTGTTTATTTGTTTGTTTGCTGCATTTTATTTTCTACTATGCAGTTCTCCTGCTCTAATTTGAGACATGTTTTTGGAGGCTTTATTCTCATCAAGAGTTGCTCATCACCCTCTTGCAAGCATAAAATGTTTCATGTTAAGAATATTTTTTGCTTTTATCATTCCCTAGTGGTATTGGGGCAATGAGGATGACTGGCTTTCCATATGTGCCAGACCATTGTTTGAATCTCGTGATTATAGGCATGGGTTGCACAAATTAATCTAACACTGAGCTTCTGACATCACTGGGAAATTTCAGACTAGGAGTACATTTTTATTCCACTGGAATTCTTAGTATATAAGAAAGAAAGAATGTATGGCCTTTCTGCTTTTAAAATATTTTCACACCCTAGTACCTATAAGATCTCAGGATCGAGAAAAAGTAAAACTAATTGTTCAATCAAAATTATCACTCATATTCATAGTTGGCCACAGTCATTAGCTGCATAAATTAAGGACAAATTAATCACTAAGTTCTTTCTATTCTACTCTCCTTTATCTCTGGAAGCCACTCTTTCATTCAAGTTCCTTGCTGCCACTACCTACTTTATCCTCATTCTTCTCTAAATATTTCAGTAATTTCCTGACTAGTGTCTGTTTCCACTCTCTCTTTGCTCTCTCCCTCACTACTGTTTACATCCTAAAAGCACAAACATGGCCATCTTAATTTCCTTCTCAAAAATCGTACATTTTTCTGCTCCCCACACATTATTATTCATTCTCCTCATTGAACATTCACAATTTCTATGACCTGTCACCAAGCTAACATGTCTACCGAGAGGCTTATTTTCTGATATGCTACACTTTTATCAAACTGCATTATTGACCCTACTTAAATAATAAAAAAAATGTTTTTCTATCATTGCTTTAAAAAAATCTTCCCATGCTCTGTAATTAGCCAATAATTTAGCCTCTCTTCCATTTTCATATCTTCCAATCTCATCTTTCAGGATTAAGCATAATTATTACTGTTGTCTTACAGTCAATGAAGTCTGTACCATAATACTTTTCATAACATAATGTTTTGTACTTGTTTTGTGTTCATTATGTAAAAACTAATCTCCTCTAACAGCTTACAGTCTGCACTCTATGTTTTACACATGTCGTGTCTCTTCAGTTGCCTTACGACTATGGCCTTCATGTAGGTGCTCATTCTTTCATTCAGCAAATATGTATTGAGCTACTCAGTATTAGGTACTGTGCTAAATGCTGAGGATGGAGCAGTGTATATAACACACTTTTGCATGAAATATATATTCTATTGAAGAAAAACAAATAAAATAAATTAGTAAATATATGAACTATGGAAGAAAGCAAACCTGGGAAAGCAGTATAAAAATTGAGAAGGGTGCCTCTACACTTCAGCCTGCTTGACAGAGTAAGACCTTGTCTCAAAATAAAAAAAAATGAGAAGGGTGGAATATAATTATTGATAGGCTGGCCAGGGAAGGTGACATTTTAGAAAGTAAGATGCCTGGAGAAAGTGAGAGAAAAGGTCATGAGGGAGGGGCCCTGCAAGCTGATGGGTCAGCATGTACAAATGCTCTACAAAGGAGCTGCTAATGGCAAAAGAGAAAGGAGGAGAAGAGTAGGAGATGAGGTGAAATCATACAGTGAGTTGGGTGTACAATGGTAAGCAATCATAAAGTACTCTGTAGTTAATTGTAAGAACATTGTTTTTAATCTAAATAATATGTCAGATTATGTAAGGTTTGAGCCATAAAGGAAAATGATATGAATTATGTTTTAGAGCCTCACATCAGCTTCTGCACTTAGAATGGATTGAAGGGGCCAAGAGTAGAAGCAAAGAGAAAATTACAATTTTATGAAGGTTTGGGCCAGGGCAATATAGTGGGTGTGGTGAGTTCTGGAACAAACTGTATAAGATCCTTATTAATCCTCTTTCTAGCCAATAATACGATGGCATAAGAAAAGGTTAGATATACATTCCATAGCCTTGAAAATAAGTGAAGGACTCCTTTCCTATTATAATAATGCCCTGAATGACAAATCTAACTAATTATTATATAGTGTGACCTAAATCAAATTAAGATGACAAGGAGAATGTTGAGAAGAAGAACTAAGAGGAAGAGAAAAAGAAAGCAGAGGAGGAAGAAAAGGAGGAGGAGGAGGAGGAGGAGAAAAAGAAGAGCCTCTCCAACTCTTTGCACTGACCCAAATGTGCCACTTATCCAAGACTGGACATAGTTGATATTAGAATATAGTGCATGACAAATTCATATAGCTTCTTTAATGAATTGTTTTCTTCAGATTTTTTTTTATCCTCCAAGCACAAGCTTCCCCAAAGAAAAGGTAAATTATTTAGATTTTATCCTTAAACTAAGACTTTTAAAAAAATGTTTTTGGATATAGAAATTTTCTTTCCTTGGCTGCTCCTCAATTCCATCATATGTTAATCAATAAAAACACAAGTTTTAATAAGCACCTACTGCATATAAGATATCATTCTCTGCATTTAAGGCAGTCTCATAGGATATTACAATATAGTAGGGAAGTCATATTAACATGTGTTCTAAATATGGTTATGGTTCATTATTAATGACTCAAAGAGAAAAAAGTAAGCAATATATAACCAACTAGTTCTTTCATATATGCAGAAAAGAAAACTTAATGTTTCTAAATAAGGACATCCTATTTTGTTGATGTAATTAATATAACAGAGAAGATTATATCGAAGAATGAATATAGATTAGATAGCATGAGAAAAAGGATTCTAGGTGTAGATGATGTATAAATAAGTTCAAGGAGAAATGTTTAAGTAATAGATGATCTAGGATGAATCGCATAGGTGGGAATAGGATTAAAAGAAGGCTGTAAAGAAGGTTTAGCTCTAATAATAATGGATTTTAGATCCAAGTGAATAAAGCATAAAGTTGGACATTAGCCAATGGAACATGAAGGGCTGCCAAAAAGTTTTTAGAAACTATAAGAAAGAAGAAGTTGAAATGATAAAAGCTTCATTTTATTTTTATATATTTTCCATTTATTTTAAATTAACATATTAAACAGGTACATACTTATTTTATGCAGAATGTTTTGAAATATACATACATTGTGGAATGGCTAAATAAAGCTAATCAACATATGTATTACCTCACATATTTGTCATTCTTTATAGTGAGAACACTTAAAATATGTTCTCTTAGACATTTTTAAGTATGTGATACATTTTATTAACTGTAGTCACCATGTTGTGCAATAGCTCTCTTGAACATATTCCCCCAGGTAGCTACCAATTTCCTCTCTGCTTCTATAAGTTCAACTTTATAAAAGTTTCATTTTATAAAATCAACAAGGAAGCCATGTGAAAAATGGACTGGAGAAGAGAGGAAGTTCTGAGATCACATAAAAATTAAACATTGACAATTTTGAGACATCACTAAGAGTCTAACTATATGTCTATAAGTCTCTTGTCTTACATAATGATCTTGCACTTGTTTTTAAATGTCTACACTGGTATTACATTGCAATCATAGATGAAATGAACAACATCCTGGCTGAATCAATACCACTCACTACTCCATTTGTTGTCCACATCCTTTTTTTTTTTTGAGACAGAGTCTCGCCCTGTTACATAAGCCACATACTTGACATATAACTTTGACCAAAGAGTTGCTTTGTCATTTCAAAACCCGTAAGTAAAAGCACAACATTTATAATAGAACTTTCCTGTCATTTTATAATATTGCATAAAGCCACAAAGCTTATAATATTGGGTGCTAAGTATTTCACAATCCAAAGAGAAGTACTACATTCGTTATGGTGCACCAGTTAAAAGAAAGCTGAACTGGCTCCATAACTATTTTTTTTTACCTGCAACCTATATAGATTAAGGCTATGGATATATTTGTGAGAAGAAGGTTTCCTGAGGTGAGGAAATACAGATCTAAAAACCACTGTCAGGATTTTCCTCCATTCCTGCGGATGGCCTCTATGGCAAATTTGAAGGCTCTAAAAACCCTTGGAGATTGAGAGAAGTTGAAGTCAAGAAAAAATTGCCTTTTTACTCTTTAGCTGCAGGAAACCAGAAATGGGCCTCATGCTTCTACCAGGGTGGGGAGTATTGTGACATCTTAGGAGAGGTTGTTCCGTCATCCCTGGAGTTTTGACAGCAAAGAGACTGCACAAAGAGACTGCAGCCTGGATCTCATACTGTAAGTCTGAAGCTAGGAGGAGGTTTGGAACACCCATGCAAAGAGCAGAAAGGCCACAATAGAAACAAGCTAAAATTCTACAATTTGACAAACAAGGAGGTTTTAGGTACTTTGAACTAAGGGGATACTGTGGAAGTTCTGAAAGTACTGCCCCACTCACCCCCTTATAAAAAAATATGACTTGCCATGGTGAAGACTTTGTGTGATGTTCTGTCAGAGGTACTAGGTTGAGAACAAAATCCAAAAGGTCAACTCTAGATTATCACCTTATCATCAGAGAATACATAAAATCGAAAGGTGCTGTGAGTGGATGGACAAGGGTGGGTCAAAAAAATCTAGCAGCACGTACTTCATAAAAGTTTGAACATCTGTATGTCTGCCAAGATAGAGGGGAATAATCAGCCAGTTATAGCTAGCTAAGAATTGTCAATAGTTCCATCAATACAAAAGAACCTTGCTTTTTTCTCCTTTGAATCTTCTTCACTATGTTTGGTTCTTGGAAGAACCAAGAAGATGAGGAGGAAGAGTGGACATGGTGAAGGCAAGGCCGGATTTTTTGGGAAGTCACTGAAGCTCAAGCTTCTAAATGCCTCACTTGCACAGGCCTCCTTGGAAGACCATGGACCAAATTTTGCATTCATAATTTGTATTTTGTTTAATTAAAAGAGCTTCCCTTCCCACAGTTGTATAAAGCTTTAGGCTCCACAAAACCTGGGTTAAAAAAAAAAAAAAAGGAAGGGCCAGGTGCGGTGGCCCATGTCTGTAATCCCAGCACTTTGGGAGGCTGACGCAGATGGATCATGAGGTTAAGAGTTCAAGACTAGCATGGCCAAGATGGTGAAACCCCATCTCCACTAAAAATACGAACGAATTAGTTGGGCATGATGGCAGACACCTCTAATCCCAGCTACTTGGGAGGCTGAGGCTGAGAATTGCTTGAATCTGGGAGGCAGAGGTTGCAGAAAGCTGAGATTGCACCACTGCACTCCAGCCTGGGAGACAGTCCAAGACACTAGGAAAATAATAGACCATCCATGTTCTTTTTCTTGTTGCTGCTTGTCAGTCTGTGGGTTAAACCAGGTTTGGAGTTGTTTACATGGAAAGATAAATTAATATTTTGATATATGTTGGGATGAACTTACTAATAGCTGAAAGTTGCTGAAATCCATGGAATATGCCTCAGTTCCCATCAAGAGATATCAGAGACACAGTTAGAAGTTTATGGTGTGGAGGGAAGCGTAAGCTGCTTCCAATTGTACCCTAGTAAGTTAATCCAATTCAAAATTTGTGTTCTATTGTGGTGGAAAAATACTGATGCTAGTTTTACAGTAAGCCTTATATGTAATTTGGAAGGAAGCAAACTTAACTCCTCTTTTTCCCATTTTCATATTTCATATCTGGACTGAATTTTTATCCTTTGGATATCTAAAATATCCAAAATTTTATAGTGAAGTAAAGAAAGAATGCTTGAGGGTTTTACACACACACACACACACACGAAACTATTTACTTCTAACATCTGTTTAATAAATCTACAGTAAATTTATGGGGAAATTACCCCAAGATTACCAGACTTGTATTTGCTTTATGCCTGAATAAAGTATCAAAGCAGTAAAAACTTTATATTTTTTCTCATTTTTACAGTTTTGTAAATGTAAAATTTGCAGTTAAATAACTGACATATTCTATTACCTCAGAGGGAAAAAATTGTTCATTTTTGCTTAAGAAAGTTTTCTACTTCCATGCACAAATAGATATTTTTGGAGAGTTTATCATCTGCTGATAAGTAGTTTAGTTTACAATAAAAGGAAAGAGAAGAAAAGTAATCCAAGGAAGAGAAAACAAAGCAACAAGTTGTGGTAATAGTAGTAGTAAAATTTAACATTTAAAATGTGAAAAAAATCTTAGCTGAAATTAAATCAGATTGTGATTTCAGATTTCAAGTGTGTAGATTATATTATTATATGTGGTTATAATGTTTTGTTTTCTTATTTATCAGAATGTTTACAAACATACTATAATTTGTCTACCACTAGCTATAATCAGCTCATCCTTTATGTGAGATATGTCATTTTTTCTTAGAACATTGTGCCCTCAAGTCACATGTGCTATACTTCTGGTCCACAAACCCTTTGGAATACAGAGTGCTATTGAATTGGATTTCCATTTGGATTTCTTCCAGAGTAATTGCTTTGAGAGCAGCGCATGAAATAACAAAATTGGCATGGGTTGGTTTAACTCCATAGCTAACTCTGTTGTTTTCTGTTGATAATAGTGTGTGGGATAGTTGAAAATGCAATCTACAATGTTGCTTTTCTATGCAGACAAATTATATTATATATAATTTAGCATTTATCTTCAGTTATAGTCTGAAGCTTCACACATTTCAGTAAATATCTCTCTTAGAGCTTATGATAGATAATTGATAACAACAGAGTATTGAAAATAAAGAAGAAGAAACGATTGTACTCATTTACTAGCGAGCACACAATAGCCAACCTTGGATTTTTCTCTTTTATAGTTTTCTGGCAAAGGCGGTAATGTGAAATAACAGTTTATGCAAAAGCATTCAAGTAGAAATAAGATAAATATGGAAGACATATAAGACAAGCATGGAAGCAACATGGTAACCGTGGCATGAGCGTGGTGGGGGTCACTTAGGGTAGGAGAAGTGATGTCAGAGGAGGCAAGACCAAAATCAAGTAAAGTTTAAAGGCATATATGAGAATTTGTATGTGTTTTAAGTGTGAATCTAAATTACTGGAGAAATTTGAGCAGGGGTGGTATACAATAACGATTTGCATTTTGTTATATCACCCTGCATAGAAGATAGCTCATAGTGGAAGAAACTTAATAGGTGTATTAGTTAAGTGTCTGTTGAACTATTTTGGTTTGTAACATAGTGAAACAGGAAATAACATTCAGAAATATGACCAATATAGATGGTAAATCATATGGTTAATTGTATATATATATATATATATATATATTTAGCTATACTGGTACCTCATATTTCTGGTGTGATATTTTCCTCTAAGTTTCCTAAATAGCAATTTTGAGTATACTTAGCAAGAATATTTTTAAAAAATATGTAAGCCCAAGATAGATAGAGGCATATTTATTTTCATACCTATAATTTTTTAAAAAGCTTATGAAAGAGTTGGATTGAGAAGGCAAAACCTTGAAAATTTAAGCACAAATTGTACTCAGAGCATCTTTTTGTAACTTTAAGCAGTAATTTAGCATTTACTAAATTTTATAAGGTTTCCTATTTTATAGCTATGAAAGCTGGTGAGATATTAGAGTAATAACACTGAACTAGGTGCTAAGAACCTGATTTTCAATCGAAGAGCTGCTATTAAATGTTTGATTTGAAGGACTTAGTGCTCATTCAGGATATTTTTAACTCAAATATTCTATGATAAGCATTGTAACTTTAAAGAATACAGATAGAACTAAGGAGCATAATTAATTGTATTATCTAATGTTATTGAGAAGAATTGTTAGCCATTACTAAGGTGTAATACATATGTTATATATTTATATTTTATATGTATATTTATATATAAACATATAAGTATTTTATATAAAATATAGAAGATAATATGTATAATATAAAATATATATTTTATATGTAATATTCATGTATAAAATATATATAAATTGATATATGTAATATATATTTGATGTACATAAATAAAAGATATGGGGTCTTTCTAAGTTGCCCAGGCTGCTGGCCTCTAACTTCTGGGCTCCAACAATTCTCCCACTTCAGCCTCCCTAGCAGATTGGGTTACAGGCACATAAAGGTTGGTACATTACGAATTTTTATTTATTTATTTATTTTTAGAGAGAGAAAGAAGTAGAATAAAAGAGAAAAAAGAAAGAGAAAGAGGGAGAGAGAACAAAAATCTTGCTCTATTGCTCAGGATTTCATTTAAATCTGTAAAATGCTTATGCAATTACTAAAAAGTGATTTATTTCCTATT
>CAUYQU010034073.1:0-23174 GCA_963574635.1 Cheracebus regulus
GGCATGGTGGCTCACGCCTGTAATCCAAGCACTTTGGAGGCCAAGGCGGGTGGATCACCTGTGGTCGGGAGTTCAAGACCAGCCTGACAAACAGGGTGAAACCCTGTCTTTAAAAAAAAAAAAAAGAAAGAAAGAAAGAAACTTGTCTATGCTTCTCGAAGTTCTTGGGCTGTGTTTTCGTGCTCCATCAAGTCGTTTATGTTCTTCTCTAGGCTGATTATTCTAGTTAGCATTTCTTCTAACCTTTTTTCAAGGTTCTTAGTTTCTCTGCATTGGGTTAGAACATGCTCCTTTAACTCAGAGAAGTTTGTTATTACCCACCTTCAGAATTTTAGACTCCCATTCTCTAGATCTCTCCTTTACCATATCCTCCTACCTTCACTCTTCAGAGGCTTTGGTTGCCCCATGCACTGTCATTCTTTTCTTCAGCCCATAGAAATGGCTGGCTTTCTGTCAGAGTTTTAGGCCCTGTGCTGTGACCATAGCCTCCCCTCAAGTTCTCTCTCCCAAATAAAAAACTCACTTTATGCCTCCACCTCCTACCAAGTATCAACTCCCCTGCGAATTACATCTAATTCTGCCCATTTTCAAAATCACTTAGGTAGTTTGATTTATTGTTATTATCCAGAATTTATAGCAATCATCTGTGTGAGGGTTGGTCTACTGGAAAGTATTCCACTATACTAGAAGCAGAATTTGGTCTAAAATTTATTTTCAGAATAATTAAAAAGATCATTGAAATGCAACTAATTCATGAAAGTTTAGGATACAAAATCAATATACAAAAATTAGTTGCATTTTTATATACCGTTCATGAAGAGGGACATCAGAAAAGAAACTACCTTCTTCATATTATAATAACCAATTTAATTATTTTATATAATAAACCAGAATTTGCATTCAATACAATTTTCATTATTTTATTTTGCTATTAGTGAACCCGTTTTCAATCACCGCTATTTAATTTTGATTGGCTAAATGAGCTAGGGAGCACTGATACATATAAAGATACTACCTTATTATAGTAATTCACAAAGTGAATGAAAGATTGATGACAATGAAAGATTTTTTGATTTTGGGGTACTTATATTAACTGTGAATACTGTTCAATTCTCCCACTTTTCTTTACATTACCTACTGTACATTCTACATTAAGATGGGACATAGTATGCCATTTAATCTTTACATAAGATTAGGAAGTGAAATTATCAGTACTGTTGAAATCTGGCCATTCCAGATTCCTAAAGTGAATTTCTGAATCAAAATCCACAAACTTTTAATAACTTTGTAGACCTCATTACAGTTTGAAACACATTGTCTTGGCATTTTTAGAGAATGAATGTTCTGTGAAACTTTAGGCATCACTTTTACTAATAAGATATAATTTCAAAGTAGAAATACAAACAAATACAAATACAAATTTTAATACTTTTATTATTTTAAATTAATTTTGTAAAATATCACCCTTTTTCCAGTTCCAAATGTGTCCTGATTTAAGCTTATATAATTCTTATATGTTTACATAGGTGTCTACTAGACCAAGTTCTCCATAACAATAAAAAAAAATAACTTCAATGCTCCTGTTTATTTTCTCTCTAGTTCCATGTGTCTGTCTTCTAACTGGTTCATTTACCATGGCCAACTAAAACTCTAGAAAAATATCCCCAGATTCCTAGATGCTGCCGTAGAAAACTGATTTTACAATATAGAGTGTCCTCTATTTGTAGTAGCGAGAATTACCTAATAAGTAAATCAGGATTAGGAGACAGGAGGATAGAAAAATCAAAGCAAGTTCCACCCAAGGCTTAGACCCCCTTGCAGATCTACAGTAGGTTTTTCCAAGAACCAGCTTTTTGCTTATTGATGTTTTATTTTCGGTACATTTGTTTCTACTCTAATCTTTATTATTTATTTTCATTTTTTCTTTAGGTTTAATTTGCTCCTTTTTGTAGTTTCTTAACATAGAAGCATAGATGATTGACTTGAGATTTCCTTTCTAATGAAATGCTATAGATTTCGCTTTGAGTGCTGTTGGCTGCATTGAACATATTTAATGTTGCATTCTCATTTTTGCTACTTACAAATGTTTTAATTTCCCTTGAATCATCCTTTTTGATCTGTGGATTATTTAAAAGTGTGTTTAATTTCTAAGTGTTTGGAGATGCTTAAATGTATTATTGATGTGTAGTTTAATTGCTTCATGGTTAAATAACATACTTTGATTTCAATTCTTTTGAATCTACTCATGTTTGTTCTACAACCAAGAATATGGTCTATATTAGTGTATATTCTATATGCATTTGAAAAGAGTATTATTACTTTGTTGTTGGATTGAATGACTTAGAGAGGTCAATTAGGTCTAACTGGTTGATAGCCTTTTATGTTCTTTAATATCCTTGCTGATCATCTGTTTATAGGTTATATAGATTACTAAGGGAAAGGATTATTGAAGTATCCAACAATAATCATAGATCGGTTTCTAGCAGTCTATCCATTTTTTCTTCACATATTTTGAAGCTGTTTTTAGTTGCATACACATTTAAAATGGTTTTCTTCTTGGTGATCTGACCCTTTTATCATTTTGTAATGTACCTCTTTATTCCTGAAATTTCTCTATGCTGTAAAATCTACTTGGTCTGATGTTATTGTAGCCAGTCCAGCTTTCTTTTGATAGTAAATATTTTTTCCACCTTTTCACTTTTAGCTTACCTATATAATTATATTCGAAGTACATTACATGTAGATAGCATAAAGTTGGGTAATTTCTTAATCAGTTCAATCTCTTTCTTTTAGTTTGTATGTTTAGACCATTTACATTTAATAACATTATTGATACGTTTGAATTTGTTTATTTACATTTGGATTTAGGTCACCATTTTATCATATGCTTACTCCCACTTTTCACTACTTTTTCTGCCTTCTTTTAGATCATTTGAACATATTTCAGTATTTCATGTTAGCTTATCTATTATGCTTTGACAATATTATTTTGAACAGTGCTTTTAATGGCTTCTTTAGACATTACAATACACACATCAAACTTTTCAGTCAAGTTAGAAAACACATTTTTCTACTTCAAAAATTAGGTGACACCACACTAACCCCTTTATTCTCTTTGTCATTGTCTTATATGTTACATCTGCCTACACTAAACCCTCCATAACCGCAGTATTTTAAACAATAATCATATTTTAAAAACACAATGCTGTTTTAAGTTTCTTTCCAGTATCACTCCCCTCCTGTTTGAAGAACTTCCTTTGGCAATTCTTTTAGAGAAGGTTTGGTGGCAATAAATGTGATTGGTTTTGTTCTGAGAGTTTCACTTTACTTTTATTCCCAAAGGTTATTTTTATAGAATATTTTATAGAAATTTTATAGTTATTTTTATAGAATTCTGGGTTGACATTTTAACACATAAAATCGTGGGTCACTTCCTTCTGGCTTCAGTGATTTCTGATGAGAAATCGACAATTGTTTGAATCATGTCTCACACAGTCTCTGAGGTTCTGTTCAATTTTTTTTTCTGATACTCCGATTAAATGATTCTATAGATCTACCTTCAAGATTTTCAGAATGATAGGTAAGTGAGCATTGACTTCTATTTAAAGTTACCTGCTTGAGGGACATGGATGAAGCTGGAAACCACCGTTCTCAGCAAACTGACAGAAGAACAGAAAACCAAACACTGCATGTTCTCACTCATAAGTGGGTGTTGAACAATGAGAACACATGAGCATAGGGAGGGGAGCATCACACACTGGGGCCTGCCGGGGGGTGGAGGGGCTAGGGGATGGATGGCAAGGGGTGGGGGGATTGAGAAGGGCTAACATTAGGAGAAACACCTAATGTAGATGACGGGGCGATGGATACAGCAAACCACCATGGCATGTGTATACCTATGTAACAAACCTGCACATTCTGTACATGTACCGTAGAATTTAAAGTATAACAAAATAAAAAATAAAATAAAGTTACCTGTTTGATTACCCCTAAAAAGAGAGTCAGCCTGTTCTTTGAAGCCAGACACTGTCTTCTCCCCTCTAGTAATAAAAGTCCTGGATGGCATCTTCTTCCAACATAGGGCTGTTTCATCTCCACTGAGAATCTGTTAATGTAGCCACGTTTATCAACGATCCTCACGAGATCTTCTGGATAACTTGCTGCAGCTTCTACATTAACATTTGCTGCTTCACCAGGTGCTATTATGTTATGGAGATGGCTTCTTTTCTTGAATCTCATGAACCAAGCTCTGCTGGCTTCCAGCTTTTCTTTACCAGCTTCCTCACGTCTCTTAGCCATCACAGAATTGAGGAGCGTTAGGGTTTGCTCTGGATTCGGCTTTGGTCTAATGGAACGCTGTGGCCTGTTGGGTCTTCGGTCCAGACTATGAAAACTTTTTCCATATCAGCCATAAGGTTGTTTCACTTGTCATGTAGTCACTGGAGCAGCACTTTTCTTTTGAGTTTTTTCTTTGCATTCACAGCTTGGCTAATTGGCACAAGAGGCCTAATGTTTTAGCCTCTTTTGGCTTTTGACGTGGCTTTCTAAGTTTAATCATTTCTAGCTTTTGACTTAAAGTGAGAGATATACAAGGTTTCTTTTACCTGAACACTTAGATGCCATTGTAGAGTCATTAATTGGCCTAACTTCAATATTATTGCATCGTAGGGAATAGGGAGGCCCAAAGAGAGGGACAGAAATGGGGGAGGCTAGTGTGTGGAGCAGTCAGAACCTAAACATTTATCAATTAAGTTTGCAGTTTCATACGGGTGAGATTCATGGCACTCCAAAATAATTACAACAGCAAAGAACACTGATCACAAATCATCAAAACAAATTAATGATAATAATAATAATAATAAAGTTTTAAGTATTGTGGGAATTAGCAAAATGTGATACAGAGATAAAACGTGAACAAAAGGTGTTGGAAAAATGGTGCTGATAGACTTGCTTAACACAGGGTGTCACAAACCTTGAATTTGTAAAAAACACAGTATCTGTGAAACAGAATAAAGTGAAGCTCAGTGGTTGCTGGCAAGATGGCCGAAAAGGAACACCTCCACTGCGCAGCTCCCGGCGAGACTGACACACGAGGCAAGTGATCTCCACACTTCCAGCCGAGGTACCTGGTTCATCTCATTCAGGCCGGTTGGACAGCGGGTACAGCCCAAGGAGGGTGAGCCGACGCCGGCTGGGGTGTCACCTTACCTGGGAAGTGCAAGAGGCCAGAAACCTCCCTCTCCCAGCCACGGGAATCCATGAGGGACGGTCCTCTGCACTGCGGCCCAGACACTGTGCTTTTCCCATGGTCTTCACAACCCACAGACCAGGAGATTCCCTCTGGTGCCTACAACACAAGGGCCCTGTTTTTCCAGCAGAAAACTGAGAGGCCATTTGGTAAGACACCGAGCTAGCCACAGCAGTTTTGTTTTGTTTTGTTTTGTTTTGTTTTCATACCCCTGTGGCGTCTGGAATACCAGTGAGACAGAACCGCTGTCACCTGCAAAGGGGGCTGAAGCCAGGGAGCCAAGTGATCTGGCTTGTGAGTCCCACCCTCATGAAGACCAGCAAGCTAAGATCCACTGGCTTGAAATTCTCCCAGCCAGCACGGCATTCTGAGCTTGAGCTGGGACATTCAAGCTTGGTGTTGGGAGGGGTGTCCACCATTGCTGAGGCTCGAGCAGGCAGTTATATTAGAGTGTAAACAAAATCACTGGGAAGTTCAAACTGGGTGGAGTCCCTGGCAGCTCAGCAAGACCTCTGCAGGCAGAAAAAAGGCAGGAACCTGTCAGGAACTTATAAATAAAGCCCCCACCTTCTTGGGACAGAGCACCCGGGAAAAGGGACTATTGTGGGTACAGCTTCAGTAGACTTAAACGTCCCTGCCTGGAAGCTCTTAAAAAAGCAGCAGATCTCCCAGCACAGCACTCCAGCTTGGATAAGGGACAGACTGCCTCCTCAAGTGGCTCCCTGACCCCGTGTATTCTGACTGGGAGACGCCTCCCAATAGGGGCCAACAGACACCTTATACAGCAAAGCTCTGGCTGGCATGTGGCAGGTACCCTTCAGGGATGAAAGTACCAGAGGAAGGAACAGGCAGCAATCTTTGCTGTTCTGCAGCTCCTGCTGGTGATTCCCAGCAAGCAGGGTCTGAAGTGGCCCTCCAGCAAACTCCAGCAGACCTACAGCAGAGGGGCCTGACTGTTAGAAGGAAAACTAACAAACAGAAAGGAATAGCATCGACATCAACAGAAAGGAAGTCCACTCAGAGACCCAATCCAAAGGTAACCAACTTCAAAGACCAAAGGTAGATAAATCCACAAATATGGGAGAAACCAGTGCAAAAAAGCTGAAAATTCCAAAAGCTAGAATGCCTCTTATCCTCCAAGGGATCACAATTCCTCATCAGCAAGGAAGAAAACTGGATGAAGAATGAGTTTGACAAATTGACAGAAGAAGGCCTCAGAAGGTGAGTAATAACAAACTTCTCCAAGCTAAAGGGGCATGTTCTAACCCAATGCAAGGAAGCTAAGAACCTTGAAAAAAAGGTTAGATGAAATGCTAACTAGAGTAACCAAGATAGAGAAGAACATAAACGAGTTGATGGAGCTGAAAAACACAGCATGAGAACTTTGTAAAGAAAACACAAGTTTCAATAGCTGAATGGATCATCAAGCAGAAGAAAAGATATCAGAGATTCAAGATCAACAGAATGAAATAAAGTGAGAAGACAAGATTAGATAAAAAAGTGAAAAGAAATGAACAAAGCCTCCAAGAAATATGGGATTACTTGAAAAGACCAAATCTAGTTTGATTGCCGTACCTGAAAGTGATGGGGAGAATAAAACCAAGCTGGAAAACACTCTTTAGGATATCCAGGATAACTTCCGCAATCGACCAAGGTAGGAAAACATTCAAATTCAGGAAATACAGAGACCACCACAAAAATACTTCTTGAGAAGTGGGACCCCAAGATACATAATCATCAGATTCACCACAGGGTTGAAATGAAGGAAAAAATGCTAAGAACAGCCAGAGAGAAAGGTCGGGTTACCCACAAATGGTAGCCTATCAGACTCACAGCAGATCTCTCAGCAGAAACCGTACAAGCCAGAAGAGAGTGGGGGCCAACATTCAACATTCTTAATTAAGGAAAAGAACTTTCTACCCAGAATTTCATATCCAGGCAAACTAAGCTTCATAAGTGAATGAGAAATAAAATCCTTTATGGACAGGCAACTGCGGAGAGATTTTGTCCCCACCAGGCCTGCCTCACAAGAGCTCCTGAAGGAAGCACTAAACATGGAAAGGAACAACCAGTACCAGCCACTGCAAAAACACACCAAATTGTAAAGACCATTGATGCTATGAAGAAACTGCATCAACTAACAAGTAAAATAACCAGCTAGCACCATAATGACAAGATCAAATTCACACAAACAATATTAATCTTAAATGTAAACGGGCTAAATGTTCCAGTTGAAAGACAGAGACTGGCAAATTGGATAAGGAGTCAAGACCCTTTGGTGTGCTGTATTCAGGAGATCCATCTCACGTGCAAAGACACACAAGAGCTCAAAATAAAGGTATGAAGGAAAATTTACCAAGTAAATGGAAAGAAATTTAAAAAAAAGCAGGGGTTGCAATCCTAGTCTCTGATAAAACATACTTTAAACCAACAAAGGTCAAAAGAGACAAAAGGGCATTACATAATGGTAAGGGGATACATGTAAAAAGAAAAGCTAACTATCTTAAATAACTATGCACCAAATACAGGAGCACTCAGATTCATCAAGCAAGTTCTCAGAGACCTACAAAGAGACATAGACTACCACACAATAAGACTGGGAAACTTTAACACTCACTGCCAATATTAGACAGATCGACGAGACAGAAAATTAACAAGGATATCCCGGACTTGAACCCAGATCTGGTCCAAGCAGACCTAACAGACATCTACAGAAACTTCTATCCCAAATCCACAGAAAATACATTCTTCTCAGCACCACATCTCACTTATTCTAAAATTGGCCACATAATTGGAAATAAAACACTCCTCAGCAAATACAAAAGAACAGAAATCATAACAAATCTCAGACCACAGTGCAATCAAAGTAGAACTCAGAATTAAGAAACTCATTCAAAACTGCACAACTACATGCAAAGTGAAAAAACTGATCCTTAATGACTACTAGATAAATAATGAAATGAAGGAAGAAATATATTATTTGAAATCAACGAGAATGAAGACACAATGTACCAGAATCCCTGGTACATTTAAAGAAGTGAGTAGAGGGAAATTTATAGCACTAAATGCTCACATGAGAAGGGAGGAAAGATCTAAAAGTGACACACTCTCATCACAATTAAAAGAGCCAGAGGAGCAAGATCAAACAAATTCAAAAGCTAGCAGAAGACAAGAAATAAATAAGATCAGAGCAGAACTGAAGGAGAGAGAGACATAAAAAACCCTCCAAAATATCAATGAATCCAGGAGATGGTTTTTTTTTGAAAAGATGAACAAAATAGATAGACTGCCAGCCAGACTAATAAAAAAAGAAAAGAGAGAAGAATCAAATAGATGCAATAAAAAATGATAAAATGAGTATCACCACTGATCCCATGAAATACAAACTACCATCAGAGAATACTGTAAACATCTCTATGCAAATAAACTGGAAAATCTAGAAGAAATGGATAAATTTCTGGACATTTACACCGTCCCAAGACTAAACCAGGAAGAAGGAAGAAGTTGAATCCCTGAATAGACCAACAAGGTCTCAAATTGAAGCAGTAATTAATAGCTTACCAACCAAAAAAAGTCTAGGACCAGACGAGTTCACAGCCGAATTCTACCAGAGGTACAAGGAGGAGCTGGTACCATTCCTTCTGAAATGATTCCAAATAATACAAAAAGAGTGAATCCTCCCTAACTCCTTCTATGAGACCAACATCATCCTGGTACCAAAACCTGGCAGAGACACAATTAAAAAAGAAAATTTCAGGCCAATATTCCTTATGAACATCGTTGCAAAAATCCTCAATACAATACTGGCAAACTGAATCCAACAGCACATCAAGAAGCTTATCCATCACGATCAAGTCAGCTTTATCCCTGGGATGCAAAGCTGGTTCAACATACACATATAAATAAACATAATCCATCACATAAACAGAACCAAAGACAAAACCCACATGATTATCTCAATAGATGCAGAGAAGGCCTTTGACAAAATTCAACAGCCCTTTATGCTAAAAACTTTCAATAAACTAGATATTGACGGAATGTATCTCAAAATAATAAGAGCTATTTATGAAAACCCATAGCCAATATCATACTGAATGGGCAAAAACTGGAAGCATTCCCTTTGAAAACCGGCACAAGACAAGGATGCCCTCTCTCATCATTCCTATTCAATATAGTAATGGAAGTTCTGGCCAAGGCAATCAGACAAGAAAAAGAAACAGAGGGTATTCAATTAAGAAAAGAGGAAGTCAAATTGTCTCTATGTGCGATGACACGATTGTATATTTAGAAGACCCCATCATCTCAGCCCAAAAAATCTCCTTAAGCTGATAAGAACTTCAGCAAAGTCTCAGGATACAAAATCAATGTGCAGAAATCACCAGCATTCCTAGACACCAACAACAGACTAACAGAGAGCCAAATCATAAGTGAACTCCCATTATAATTGCTACAAAGAGAATAAAATATCTAGGAATACAACTAAAAAGGGGTGTGAAGGAACTCTTCACGGAGAGCTACAAACCACTGCTCAAGGAAATGAGAGAGGTCACAAACAGATGGAAAAACATTCCATGCTCATGATTAGGAAGAATCAATATCGTGAAAACGGCCATACTGCCCAAAGTGATTTATAGATTCAATGCTATCCCCACTGAACCCAAAAAGAGGCCACATAGCCAAGACAATCCTAAGCAAAAAAAAAAAAGCAAAGCTGTAGGCATCACACAGAGATATAGACCAATGGAACAGAACAGAGGCCTCAGAAATCATGCCACACATCTACAATCATCTCATCTTTGACAAATCTGGCAAAAACAAGCAATGGGGAAAGGATTCCTTCTTTAATAAATGGTGTTTGGAAAACTGGCTAGCCATATGCAGAAAGCTAAATGGATCTCTTCCTTACACTTTATACAAAAATTAACTGAAGATGCATTAAAGATTTAAATGTAAGACCTAAAACCATCAAAACCCTAGAAGAAAACCTAGGCAATACCATTCAGGACATAGGCATGGGCAAGGACTTCATGACTGAAACACCAAAAGCTATGGCAACAAAAGCCAAAATTGACAAATGGGATCTAATTAATCTAAAGAGCTTCTGCACAGCAAAATAAACTATCATTACAGTGAACTGGCAACCTACAGAATGGGAGAAAATTTTTGAAATCTACCCATCTGACACAGGGCTAATATCCAGAATCTACAAAAAACTTTGACAAATTTATAAGAAAAAATCCCATGAAAAAGTGGGCAAAGGATATGAACAGACACCTCAAAAGCAGACATTTACGCAGCTTACAAACATGAAAAAGTGCTCATCATCACTGGTCATTAGAGAAATACAAATCAATACCACATTGAGGTACCGTCTCACACCAGTCAGAACAGCAATCATTAAAAAATCTGGAGACAACAGATGCTGGAGAGGATGTGGAGAAATAGGAACACTTTTACACTGTTGGTGGGAGTGTAAACTAGTTCAACGATTGTGGAAGACAGTGTGGCAATTCCTCAAGGGTCTAGAAATAGAAATACCATTTGACCCGGCAATCCCATTACTGGGTATATATTCAAAGGATTATAAGTATTCTACTATAAAGACACATGTTTATTGGAGCACTGCTGACAATAGCAAAGACTTGGAACCAACCCAAATGCCCATCCATGATAGACTGGATAAAGAAAATGTGGCACATATACACCATGGAATACTAAGTAGCCATAAAAAGGATCAGTTCATGTCCTTTGCATGGATGAAGCTGGAAACCATCATTCTCAGCAAACTAACACAAGAACAGAAAACCAAACACCGAATGTTCTCACTCATAAGTGAGAGCTGAACAATGAGTACACATGGACACAGGGAGGGGAACATCATACATCAGGGCCTGTCAGGGGGTCGGGGGCCAGGGGTGGGATAGCATTAGGAGAAGTACCTAATGTGGGGTGATGGATGCAGCGAACCATCATGGCACGTATGCCTATGTAACAAACCTGCATGTTCTGCACATGCACCCCAGAACTTAAAGTACAATAAGAAAAAGTGAAGCTCAATTAAATGAGGTACGCACTACTGGGGAGTTGCGCTACTGTTTTTTCTTATTGCCATTCATTAGCATACTACCTTAGTATATGAATATACATTAATATTAATTTAGCCCCTTTAAAAAACAATTTAAAGTAGGGCTAAAGAAAAAAACAACATCATGACTTAACTGAATACAAAAATTTCCTTAGAATAAGACACTCAGCATTATCACTTTTCTTTCTGTCATGAAATAATCTTCTGATGTAGATTTTTTTCTCAGTTTGTTTCTGGGAGGTAGAATATATTAAGAGTGAAGACAGAAATTTAAATAAATATAAAACTGATATCATTAAGTTAGATACAGAGTACTATGTAATCGTTAAGACAAATTTAGCTCTTCTTTGGGGTGCCAGTAATTTGAATGTTATATCAGAAGGAAATATAATTGTAGGCTCAATATATATAGTTGCTGCTTGTATACTCATTCTACTTTCAGGAAAGCCTTATTCATATACAGACTAAGAAGCTGCTCATTTAGTATGATTTGGTTGGTACTGATATCAATGGGGGCTTCCATCTCAGAATTTTCCTGATCTCTTTTAAGAAAGAGTCTTGGTGTATTTGTTCCCATTCCTCACACAGACAGGTGAATATTTGTTATATCTAAAGACCTTATTAAAAGAAAAATATTTCCTCTTTTCTTTATATAGACACACTCTTCCTTTTAATCAGCCAACGTATTATGAATATTTTTCCAAAGTCCTGTGTTAGATATATATTTTTAGAAAAGACAAATTTTGACAAGATACCATCTTAAAATTCTTTTCATTTGTTCCTAAAAAAATCTTGTTCTGCTATGCATAAATGAAATTATTCACAGTATGAGGGTTTTACAATGTGAAAAGCAATAAATCATATTTTATGAAACCATAAACTCACAGAATTGGGGAGAGTACTTAAGACAATAACTACCCAGCGTCTAAAAATGCACAAGAAACACCATCAAATGTATAATAAAGTTCCCATAAATGGCAAGAGGTAAGAGCTGATATAGCATATCTAAGAATTACAAAAAACAACATAATTTTTAAAAACCCCTAAAACTTAGTAAGTGCATGCATCCTGATACACACACACACACACCCACCCACCCATAGAACCTAAGAAGAGTGCGAATGTGAAACTGGCTTTAACTCCAGCAGTAATGATTACATTTAATTGGAGGAAACAAATCAATTTTAGTAATATAGCATTATGATACTTCATAACAAATTTGGAAGAATTTATAAATGTTTCCAATATATTATCAGAGACAGACCACATTCTGAGCCTAGTCTTTTATGGACCTTTATGTTATTCCTTTAGGCAAATGGCAAAAGTTTAGAACACTGAGGCATGACTATGAAATGTTTGTAACGAAGTAAACATTCTTAGCGATAGTTGTTATATAACTGAAAAATACAAATATCAACAAATTGAATTATTAATGTTTCTACTGCAGGGCAGTTTAAATTTTTCCCCGATCTGTTCATGGATTAACAGAAAAAAAATGCATACAAATTTATTTTGTGTAGTCATGTTCACAGGAGTCACACAAAATATAAAATCTCAAAGAAATGGCCACATGACGTTTTTATACCATCCTGAGGCTACAAAAAGAATAGGGGCTTGAAGCTTCTCCCAAAACAGCTGATGGTGGCAACACAGGTTATGGGAGCAGGGAAGAGGAGGCCTGGCTAGCCAAGGTGGTCTGGTTGTATACATGAAGCCTCACAGGTAGCGGAATCTCAGTTAAAAGTGTCAGACTTTCAGTTAATCTCTCCTTGATCCAGACACGGGAGGGCCTCAGAGAAAGCTTGGCTGCATCAGTGCACATTTTCTCTACAGAAAAAAATCCTTCCCACAAAAGACGGCTTTGTAGGGTTACTTGTTTGAAGGACCTCTGCATAGCTTTCTCAAAACACACCAAATAAGTATATTTTGGCATGAATTATTTTGGTTTCCTTCACTATATTTTACCATATACATTTCAAGACTATCAATAGTAGCTATCCTTTACCTCACAATATTGATTTAAAAAAAAAAAAAGGAGAGATCCAAGATGGCCTACTACTAGCGGCTCAGGATTGTAGCTCCCAGAGAAAGCGCACAGAACGAGAGGACGCCACATTTTCAGAGGAATTTTTGTTGCTTACGGACTAGGAGATTCCCAGCGGAGAAGCCCCACGGGTCGCCAGCGCGACTCTTGTGGCCGGTGTGGCGGTTTTGCCGGCCCTTTGGCCCGGCGGTTCTCAGTGTAGAGTAAAGGGGACTAGCTTCTCTTGTGATTGACGTTTGGAGCTCCGGGAAGGTGAGTCGCCCATGTACATGATTGAAATAAGGATTCAAGAGGGAAGCCAGACCGGAGACCCCTGAGCAGAAAAGCACCACGAATCTTAATGCCGCTGTTATAGCCGGCGCAGTGGGTTGCTCAGATTTTGGCGTTGGGAATCACCAAGTTGGATGTCCACTCAGAGACCTAAATTGAAAGTTGGCAATTACGGAGACGACAGGTGGATAAACTTACAATGATGGGAAGAAACCAGCATAAAAAAGCTGAGAATACCCAGAAGCAGAATGCTTCTCCTACAGGGATCACAGTTCTTCACCATCAAGGGAACAAGGCCTGATGGAGAACGAGTGCGTTCCAATAACAGAAATGGGCTTCAGAAGGTGGATGATAAGGAACTTTTGTGAGCTGAAAGAACATGTTCTAGCCCAATGTAAAGAAACTAAGAACCTTGAAAAAAGGTTTGATGAAATCCTAATGAGAATAGACAATTTAGAAACAAATATAAGGGAATTATTGGAACTGAAGAACACAATAAGAGAACTTCGCGAAGTATGCACAGGTTTTGACAGTCAAATTGATCAAGCAGAAGAAAGGATATCAGAGGTCGAAGACTTACTTAATGAAATGAAACAAGAAGACAAGATTCGAGAAGAAAAAGTAAAAAGGAATGAGCAAGGTCTCCAGGAAATATGGGACTATGTGAAAAGACCTAATTTACGACTGATCGGTGTACCTGAATGTCATGAAGAGAATGAATCCAAGTTGGAAAATATTTTTCAGGATATTACTCAGGAAAACTTTTGTAACCTAGCAAGGCAGGATAATACTCAACTGCAGGTAATCCAGAGAACACCACAAAGATATTCCTCAAGTAGACCAACTCCAAGACATATAATTAATTGCTAGATTCACTAGGGTTGAATTAAAGGAGAAAATTCTAAGGGCAGCTAGAGAGAAAGGTCACATTATCCATAAAGGGAAGTCTATCAGACTCACAGCAGACCTCTCAGCAGAAACTCTACAATCTAGAAGAGAGTGGGGGTCAATATTCAATATCCTCAAAGAAAAGAATTTTCAACCCAGAATCTCATATCCTGCCAAACTAAGCTTCATAAATGAAGGAAAAATAATTTTTTTGCGAACAAGCAAGCACTCAAGAGATTTTATCACCACCAGGCCTGCTTTACAAGATCTTCTGAAAGAAGCACTACAAACAGAAAGGAACAACCAGCATCAGTTACGTCAAAAATTCATCAAAATGTAGAGTCTCTCCATAATGAAGAATTTACATCAACTAACGGGCAAAAAAGCCAGTTAGCATTAAATTACAATATTGAACTCACAAATATTAATATTAATCCCACTTAAATGGATACAATGCCCTAATTAAAGTCACAGACAGGCAAATTGAATAAAAAGTTAAAATCCATCAGTACGTAGTATCCAGATCCAACTCACAACGATACACAAAGACTTAAACGGATGGAGGAAGATTTACTAATTAAATGGAGAGCAAAGAAAAAAAAAAAGGAGTTGTAACTCTTGTCTCCGATAAAACAGACTTTAATAGTAATAAAGACTAAAAGAAACAAAGAAGGATATTACATAATGGTAAAAGGATCAATGTAACAATAGGAGTTAAAGATTATAAATATATACGTACCTACTATAGGAGCACCCAGATACATAAGACACGTTTTTATTGACTTACAAAGAGATTTGGACGCCCGCACAATAATAGCAGGAGATTCTGACATCACATTGTTAATTTATATTATACCCATTCTGAAAGTGACTACATAATAGGAAGTGAATTACTCTTTAGTATTTGCATAGTATCTCACAGACCTAAATGAAATATTGGTTGACTGTTTGTATTTTCTTCCCTTATTCCTTCCTGTCTCTGTTAAGTACAACTGACGGCATAAAAGATGTTTTTAATACCTTTTTAAGATTGCATTCCAGCCTGGGAAATAGAGCAAGAATTCTGTTCTCTCTCCCACTTTTTCTTTCTTCTTTTTTCTTCTCATAAAAACAAACAAAACAAAACCAATCATCAGGAAATCTGAAAGTTCAAGCCAGACGCTTGGGGACAATTTGTGTGATTACACTTTTAAAACTTAACATATTTGATGCTCCATAATCTGCCTTATCTCTTGCCATCCATTTAAACAAAAGGAAGAAGAAAAACCAGAAGGCCAAGACTTAATACTTTTCATTCTTAATGGGAAAAAAGAATTTCAAAAAGCATTGCTTTTCAGCAATTTGAATCTTAATTTTTCATTTTTAATACAATTATTTAAGAAGGAAGTAATTTCAAATTGTTTTGTTGGACTTTAGAATAATGTTTAGCTTTGCTGAGAAGCCATGTAAAGGGTAAGAACACAGATTCCAGAGCCAGATCTTACAGACTCAAAATCTGGTTCTTCCATTTATTTACAATAAGCTGTCTCTTGCCTTACTTTATCATCTGTTATGGGGGTCAACAAACTCTTATGTAAAAGGCATCAGACAGTATACATTTTAGGCTTTACAGGCCACAGTCTTTTTTTTTTTTAATTTTTTTCCTTTTTTTGAAAATGGAACTATAGAGCCATATACAGTCTTAACTTTTTGTTTCGAGACCAAGTCTCACTCTGTCACCCAGGCCGGAGGGTAGTGGCGCAATCTGGGCTCACTGCAACCTCCGCCTTTTGGGTTTAAGTGATCCTCATGCCTCAGTCTCCCACGTAGCTGGGACCACAGGCATGTGCCACCATACCTGGCTAATTTTTGTATTTTTAGTAGAGATGAGGTTTCACCATGTTGGCCAGGCTGGTCTTGAACTCCTATCCTCAAGTAATCCACCTGCTTTGGCCTCCTAAAGTGCTGGGATTACAGACATGAGCCACCATACCTGGCCTAACAACCCTTTAAAAATGTAAAATAAATATTAAAGGCAGTACAAAAACAGGTTAGCAGTTTACTGACACCTGATCTATATAATAGAGATAATATTTACCTCACAGGTTTCTTAAGACAATTAAATGAATACATGTAAAGTGGTTATAAAGTGTGGGCACACTGTAGAAGCTATGATGTTTATCATTACTACTATATTTCTAATCAAATTTTATTTTCAAAATATCTAGTATTCCTGGATGGCTTTTTTTGAGATGGCGTCTCATTCTGTCGCCCAGGCTGGAGTGCAGTGGCATGATCTCGGCTCACTGCAACCTCTGCCTCCTGGGTTCAAATGATTCTCCTGCCTCAGCCTCCTGAGTAACTGGGATTACAGGCGTGCGCCACCACGCCCAGCTAATTTTGTATTTTTAGTAGAGTTAGGGTTTCTCCATGTTGGTCAGGCTCTTCTCGAACTCCTGACTTCAGGTGATCCGCCTGCCTCGGCCTCCTAAAGGTGCTAGGATTACAGGCGTGAGCCACTGCGCCTGGCTTCCTTGATGACTTTTAGCATTACTTGGTGCTTTGAAATTTGGAGACAGATTTTTCTCTCTCTTTCCTGGTTTATTCTAAACTGCCAGAAAAGCAGTTTAACACAGTATGATGATGAAGCTTCTAAATGTGGCACTGAAATCAAGTGACTGGAAGAAAGAGCCATACAGGCTCTGAGGCATGTGAAGCTGAGCTGGAGCATCCATAAGGAGAAAGATGAAAATGTAGTAACTAAGTAACCTGAAACATTCAATTAAACACAATAACCATTTCTTAATCATGACAGTATTTCTCTCTAGTCACAGAAATATGCAAACCTATTTATCTAGGTGACCTTGAAATACCAGTCATTTATTTTTTTGAACAAAGGGAATAATCAGAAAGCAGAAAATAAGTACACACTTGGTTAAAATGCAATAGTATTTTAATGTACCAGAGTTCTAAGCAAGATGAGTTTGCCTTAAGTATTGCAACTGACTGAATGTTTGTGTTCTCCAAAAATTTCTATGCTGAAATTCTAACCCCCTGCGTGATGATATGTGATGATATGAGGTGGTGGAGTCTTTGGGAAGAGCAATGTGAAGATGTAATGGGATTAGTGCTCTTATCAAAGGAACTCCAGAGGGTTCTCCAGCCCTCTTTTTGCCATGTGAGGATACACGAAGATGGCAGTCTGCAACCAAGAGGGCTCTCACCAGAACCCAACCGTGCTGGCAATCTGACCTCAGACTTCCAGCTCCAGGGCTGTAAGAAATAAATTTCTGTTGTTTATAAGCCACCCAGTCTATGGTACTTTGTTATGGCAACCTGAAATGACTAAGACAAGTATTATCAAGAGTAACTGCACATATTTATGAAAATCACAGCATGATATAAAAACTTACAAAGAAAAAATATCTTAAACAACCAGGAGACAATTTGTAATTTTGAGTAGAGAGCTTAGAAATGAAAAACAAGCATAAAACCCAGCCTTTTGTGATTTATAAAGCACAGGCTGAATAGGTCCATATATAAATATTTAAATGCAAAACACACAAGAGGATAAGTTTCAAACATTTTACAAAGTGTTATATTCAAATACAGAGCTTGATGAATTAAACTCTGTAACACAGTGATGTCTAGATATGAAAGAAAACTTGCTTCAACTTTAATAAAATACATTTTAATTGTACAATATGCTAAGTACAAATGCAGTATCTCAGCTTATTCACATTTATATGGCATCCTATGACTACATTGTTGACAACTTACTTCTAGATAATCTTTACATGAAAATGTGGAGTAGGGATGAATGTTTTTAGACTAAAAACTAGATTTTGGAGATCATGAAAACAAAGAGAAAGGGTACTTCTCTTTCTTATAAATATTTGCATAGGTATGAGCTACTGTATTTTGTGGAAAACCAATTAACTTAGTGTCAAAATAGTTTTAAGGACTTTTATCAAAGTCATTTATGTCCAAAGTTTAAAATGTAAGTAGTGATAATAGCTTTAAAACAAAACAAAAACAACAACAAAGAAAACAAAAAAAGCAAAGAGTAGTCTCTGACCTTCCGTCTACCATACCTGTCCGGGTTGCTCTCCCAAGTAAGCGCCTTTTCATCATTTAGTTGTTATTCTGGTAGACATATCTGTATTTCTAATATCTGTCGTACTCCTGAATCATCTATCTTAAAACAGACTGCTTGGCACTGAATCCTAGTACCAGATTTACTAGCTTTGTGAACTTTAGCAAACTACATAACATTTTAAGGCCTCAGTTTACTTATCTATAAAATGGAAATAATAAAACCTACCACATAGGCTTATTGTGAGGATTAAATGATGTAAAATTCTGTATGTGTAAAATCTGCTTTTAATATAATGATGGTCTAGTAGTAACTATGATTACTTTTATTACTACCTAATTGTAGGTGAGTGAGGATGTGAATTCTCAATCAACTCTTTCTCCATCCTCCTAAAATAGTTGTACCATATAAGTTTTTTTTTAAAGTTACATTCATTGTTTCCATCATTATGTCCTTTCTATATCTGCAACTTTAACTTTAGATTAATGAGATTTTCATTTTGCATCCTCTAAAACAATTTACAAGAGAGATGGTAAGCTAGCTAAGATGCTGAGCCACTGGAATTTTCTGGATAACTTTCAATTTGCCAAATGCCAAATCACTGGTATTTCTGGACTATGAGAAACTGGAATATAAAACTGTTATTGTAGTTTTATGTGCTTTTATTAAAGTCTCTGTGAAACATATACCATTACTGCATTTACTATAACATCTTTATTACTTACTTATCTATTTTTGACTTCTATTTTCACAGCTAAGGACATTTGAGATGGTATACATTGTATATTACAGTTTTTCTTTACATGCAACGTTTATCAGGATCAACATCATTGCTCTATATGCTGTTTCTCGGTGATTAAAATGAAGGCTTCTATTTGGAGTTCACAATTAGAAGTGGTCTCTGATTTGTGAGAAATAATAATTTGTGCGCGTGAGATGTATCTAAAATTCTAAACAACATTTATGTAGCAGTTTATGTTCATGAAAAGTTTGGTAAGTCACAATTTATTTTAACGAAGTGCTATGGTAAATTGGAGGCATTTAAAAGGAAAAAACAAGTCAGTAATAATTATTGAACAGTCAAACATTAATTTACTTTATATCTCTTAATCTGAAGATGCAATATTTTCATTCAGCCAATGAAATAAAAGTAGATACTATCCATGAAAAGATTCTCAAATGATCCCTCACTGAATTTTAAGTTCTCTGAAGATAAGGATATGTCTTATTTACCTTGTATCATCACTGCCTAGGACTATGCCTGACTAGTTGGTATAGAGATGTTCAACATACACTGAATAAATAAATTCAGCTTAACTTAGTCTCAGATCATTTACAAACGCTTGACAGACACCCAATACCATACTAATACAGCATTATTCTTTTCAGCATAAACGAAGCACACTAGTTGGTACATTACATTTTACATTTTATTGATGGTGACACATAGTAAAAATTGAATGTATATTAATTACCCATGGTCCCTTATAAATATTTAAGGTTATTTTTCACAAGCACAATTCATACTGCAAAGTCATAAACTAAATTTTTAAAAAAGACAATTAAAAAATAAAATATTTTAAACATATAATCATGAAGGGATGAGATGGCTTATAACTCTGACTTTTAAACATTCTATATACAATCAACTGTAGATCTTCACTAAGAAGTTGATAATTCTAGGGAGCCCTTTTGAGGGAAGATTTAGTTTTTAAATAATTAATGGCCAGATTAGCATACCTAAAGTCCTATGTTCTTTAAAAAGTCAATCAGAGTCCATAAACGCAAGCAGAATATTATATTCTTAGATGCATAAACATCTCTTACAAAATGTAAAGTGTTCTGTTTGCCTTAGATAGATGCCTTGAATTGAAAACTGCTGAGGTTTCCAGTTACTATCTTTTCATGTCTTCACAGCCTGGATCTGATCTGACAACAAAAAACAAACACAAATCATCAATCTCTGTAGGGCAAAGTCTATTTTCTAAAGTAATCGAAGACAAATCTATACAACATGTTGGAAGCTTAGCTGTACATTTGCTTTTGTCATTATTATTATTACTTTTTAGAGATGGGATCTTACTGTGTGGCCCAGGCTGCACTGTAACTTCTGGGTCAAGTGGTACTCCCACCTTAACCTCTCTAGCAGCACTCTGCTTCAGCTCTGTTCCTCCCTTTCAGGTGCAACTATTTGTAACTCCCTTTTATGTGAATACTTGTAATACCTCTAAATAATATACTTTTATTGTTACTTCTTCAAATATCAGTTCCTTCAATGTAATATGAGACATCAGCTCTCTCACACTCCCATGCCGCTCCGAGGCAACCCTCAAAATACTTCTAATAGCCCCATTCTCCTAACATAGTAAGGTAGTCATTGTCAATATGATGACTATGTAAATTCACAGCTAAGACAGGTGGCATACTCTGATCACTTTTCCTTTCCTCTTCTACATTTTATCCCTCCTAGAGTTAATGATTGTCTTTCCCACTCCCATCCAACTCATCTGTTTAATTGTATGTATTTAACACTAATTCAATTGCAGTAATCCCATAGGTTAAACCTTCATTACTATGAAATACATTACATAGTCTATCAATTTCACCTTCTTGAAGAACTCCTCCATAGAGTCTTATAAAACTCTCAAATCTACACTCATTTTTCTCCATGCCTGCCACAGCCATTCTGTTATAATGTCTCATTTCATTATCATTCTAGGGCCTCCATTAGTATCCTGGGGATTCCTTCCTCTGCTTTCTTATGCTGATTTTCCCGTCTCATGATCCTTTATTTTTCTCTTCTTGGTTTATATCCCTGTTTGTTTGATAATGCTCGTACCAAGATATTCCTGCTTGTGAAAAATATTCTTCTCAGTGTCTACCTTAGTAAAAAGCATAGAAAGTAAATTCTTGAGATCTTATGTATCTTTCTAAAAAGTCCCTTTACTGTTAGTGAGAGTTGGGGAGGCGATGAAACTTAAGTGTACTCGATCAATCCTCTTTCATTGGAATACTCCTGCATAGTTTGTAAGTCTAATATTAACATCTGGGAGCATTATTAACTTTTTCCATGCACACAAAGCAATAAATTGAATACATTTTATTAGTAACATGGGAAGATTTCTTTTTAAAAATACCTAATTTGAAAGTTTCAAGGCAAGAAAACTTACAGTTCTACAATAGTTTCTGTTTATTCTCTGACAGTTCCTAGTCTAATTAGGCATTCTTGTTTTTGGGTTGTTCTAGATAAACAATTATTGAGACTGTTTTCAAAGACAATAGAATCATGCCATTAAATGTCCATTTAATATTTCACCAAAAAGCTTTTAACCCTTAACTTAATTAAAAAAATTTTTTTGAGACAGTCTTGCTCTGTCACTCAGGCTGGAGTGCAGCAGCACGATCTTGGCTCACTGCAACCTCTACCTCCAGGGTTTCTGCCTCAGCCTCACAAGTAGCTGGGACCACAGGTATGCACCACCATGCCTGACTAATTTGTTGTAATTTTAGTAGAGATAGGGTTTCACTATGTTGGCCAGGCTGGTCTCGAATTCCTGTCCTCAAGTGATCTGTCCACCTTGGCCTCCCAAAATGCCAGAATGACTGGCATGAGACACTGCTACTGCCCCTACCTTAAACTTTTTAAATAATAAGATTAGCCCCAAATGAACCAAAGACCTTCTTGTTTATCATACTATGAAATTCCAGAATTCTGGAAGCAAAATGGATATTCATAGCTAGATTCACATAAATGTCTTTGGATAACACAAACATATCTCCTATATTTACTATTTGTTTTTTAAAAATGGATTTTTATCTCTTTTCAAATCTAGAGAGAGTTGGGAATATGACAATGTAAACTATTTGTTATTACACAGAAAATACAACCAAAGCAGCTGGGCATGGTGGCTCATACCTGTAATCCCAGCACTTTGGGAGGCCAAGGTGGGCAGATCACCTGAGGTCAGGAGCTTGAGACCAGCCTGACCAACAAGGCAAAACCCTGTCTCTACTAAAAAATACAAAAAATTAGCTGGGCGTGGTGGTGCGCACTTGCAATCCCAGTTACTTGGGAAGCTGAGGCAGAAGAATGTCTTGAACACGGGAAGTGGAGACTGCAATGAGCTGAGATCATGCCACTGCACTCCAGCCTAGGTGACAAGAGTGAAACTCCATCTCAAAAAAAGAAAAAGAAAATACCACCAAAGCCTCTCCTATTTGAAACCAAATGATACACTTTTTAATCCTGTGGACTTAAGTTTCTTCCTTTGTTAAATAGAGTATTTAGGTCAAAGGGTAAATTTAACATTTATGGGGTGCTTTCTTATGCGAGGTACTTTAACAGTATTTAATTTAATCTGTACAAAATTTAACACATTTTATTTTTTAAATTTTACAGATTAAAAAAATCTTCACAAGGTAAGAGATGTTAGCTAATAGAGAGGTTAATTAATAAGTAGTAGAGGCCGGGTGCGGTGGCTCACACCTATGATTCCAGCACTTTGGGAGGCCGAGGCCGGTGGATCATGAGGTCAGGAGATCGAGACCATCCTGGCCAACATGG
>CAUYQU010034076.1:0-62067 GCA_963574635.1 Cheracebus regulus
TTGAGACAGTGTCTCACTCTGTCATTCAGATTGCAGTGCAGTGGCGCGATCTCAGCTCACCACAACCTCCACCTCCCAGGCTCAAGCGATTCTCCTGCCTCAGTCTCCCAAGTAGCTGGGATTATAGGCGCACATGACTAATGCCCGGCTAATTTTTTGTATTTTCAGTGAAGACAGGGTTTCATCAGCCAGGCTGGTCTTTAACTTCTGACGTCAAATGATCTGTTAAACTTTCTCTGATGCTTTCCCAAAGGGACTTCTGGCATTTAGCCAGAGTGACTGTGCATTGTGGGAAAGGAAATAATCAGATCTTTTGAGGACTATTGAACAATGCCTCTGAACCTAAAACATCACTAGGGCCACCCAATTAGGGTAGTGTTTATTGAAGTCAAGTCATTAGTGGAGTTTTTGCTCAGTTCTGATTTACAGTGGGTCCAGGAAGTCTCCAGACCCATCTGTGGTCATTTCCCCATTGCTGGATGCATAATTAGAATCAACACACACTTAGCAGTTGGCAGAATCCCCACATTGGTTACCTGACCTGTGGGATCTGGGCTGCTATGGTGGGAAAGGCCATATAGAAGCTATTAGAGCTGTCTCTACCAAGGAAAATAGTAAATCAAAAAGAGCATTTCACCCCTGGAGGTGTTACAGAGATTAGTGCCACCATTATGGACTTGAAAGATGCAGAAGTGGTCATTTCCACCAAATCCCCATTCAAATCCCCAAGCTCTTCTGCTTGGCCTGTGCAGAAGACAGATGAATTTTGGAGAATGACGGTGGATTTTCATAAGCTTAACCAGGTGTTGACTCCGATTGCAGCTGCTGTACAAAATGTAGTCTCAAGGCTTGAGAAAATTAACCCATCTCCTGGTAACTGGGATGCAGCTACTGATCTGGCAAATGCCTTTGTCTCCATCCCTGTCCATAAGGCTTGCTCACTGGAGACAGTTTTCTTTCAGCTGGAAAGGTCAGCAATATACTTTCACTGTCCTACCTCACAGGACTATCATCTCTCTAGTCCTTGCAAACAAACTTGATTGCAAGGAACTTGATCGCCTTTCCTTCCACAAGAGGTCATACTGGCGTGTTACACTGATGACATTATGCTTATTGGACCTAGTAAGCAAGAAGCAGCAATCACTCTGAAATTATTGGTAAGACATTTCATGTCAGAGAGTGAGAATGAAATCCATTCAAGATTCAGGGGCCTTCTACCTTAGTGAAATTTTCAGGGGTCCAGTGGTATGGGACCGGTTGAAATATTCCTTGTAATGTGAAGGATAAGTTGCTGCCTCTGGCCCCTCCTACAGCCAAAACAGAGGGACGACTCCTAGTGGACCGATTTGGATTTTGGAGGCAATACATTGGGTGTCACTCCAGCCCATTTAATAAGTGATCCAAAAAGCTGTTAGTTTTCAGGGGGGCTTAGAAAAGAAGAAGGCTCTGCAACAGACCCAGGCTGCCGTTTAAGCTGCCCTGCTACCTGGACCATATGACCCAGCAGAGCCAATGATGCCGGAGGTGTCAGTGGCAGAGAGGAATGCAGTGTGGAGCTTTAGCCAGTCTATAGGTGAATCACAGTGGAGACCTCTAGGATTTTGGAGGAAGGTCCCACCGTCCTCCACAGATAACCACTCTCCTTTTGAGGCAGCTCTTGGCCTGCAACTGAGCATTGGTAGAAACTAAACACTTTGCCATGTGCTACCAGGTTATCATGTGACCTGAGCTACTCATTACAGACTGGGTGTTATCTGACCCACCACGCCATAAAACTGGGCATGCACAGCAGCACTCCATCATCAGACGGAAGTGGTCTATATATGTGACTGGGCCCAAGACTCTGTATCAAACCTGATTAAAGAGGAGCTTAGAGTCTCTGAGAAGAAGACAACAGGACCACCCTGGAGGTCCCCCAGAATGCTTTGATTCCTGGGAAAAGCGATTCCCTGAGCCTTACTGTGCTTCGCAACCAAGATGGGCTTCCTGACATCATTTCCCCCAAGGGCCCTTGATTCGAAAGGTTTCTTTGATGATTCTATTTGACACAAAGTCCTAACGGTTCCTGTTCCTGCACTTCGGGTGTAACAGTCTTGCATATTTTATTTCTATAAATTATGAGAAATTGAGCCATCACGGGGTGGGAGCAAAACAGGACATGTTCTTTGCTCCCCTTTTGTCCCCACAAGGCACAACACGGGCGGACGGAACTGGGAAGAGGTGAGCAGGTATTCCTGTTGGCTGAGACCTCGGGAAGTTTTGGACTAAAGCCAGACCACCTCAAGAAAAAGAAGAAAGGAAAAGGAAATTCCACAGTTGGTGGTAGAACTGTCTCCTTGCCTGGGGGAACTTTAGCATTCAAGTTATTAAATAAAGCAGCCCATCTGGCAGTTGGCTATGAGAAGCAATTCATACCATTGTAAATGGATTAGTGAAATGTAATTCCTTTCACATTTCAGTTTCAATTATTCCAAATGGGTGCGCGATTCTTAACATTCAGGAATTGTTTTGAATGTCTGCAGAAATGCAAAAAGTAAATATGTTTCTTGTTTGGGGGCTCCAAAGAATGTTTCTCATTCTCCTTTTCGCCCTATTTGCCTTAGCCCACCTTTTTAGTGCCAGGTCAATTTGCTGCCTTGTTTAGGTGTGAAGAAGGGAATTCATTTGTGTTCACTGAGAAGACTTGAAATCCCCTGGGAAGACCTGAGGAGGGGCTGTTGTTGTCCTTCAAAGGTCTGGTGATTCTGACAGGAGCTTGGAGCTGGCAGGATGAGAGTTCCCACCCCCGGAGCCTGGCTCTGTTGAATTCCTAGCAGAAGAAGAGTAATTGACATGGACTGCAGCAATGGCTTTGGAGGGTGTTTGCGTCTACCTGAACCCTGCAGTTACATGGCACAGCATGGTATGGAATCCGAAGAGCAGCCCTTGGGATGATTATGAACTTGGGTGCTCCCTCAAGTGGGGAGAACATCACCCAAGGGTGGGATCACCCCAGGGCAGCCCTGCCCACACATGGGCCGTTTTGCTGGCTGGCATTGGTGCCCTTTATACACATGATCCTGAGCTCAGTGAGCACCCAGGTGGTCAGCATTTGCTGCCCCTTTATACCAGGAAGCTTTGAATGGCTGCAGAGAGATGGGGCTGTAAAAATCAAGTCCAAATACAGAAATTCTATAGATTGTGTCTGGGGAAAAGAAATTTCCCTTTCAAATGTGGTGCTGGGGAATGGGGGAAGAGTGTTGGTTTCCCCTGGGAAATCACAACTCCACGAATTTCATTCACAGAGGTGTTAGGAAAATACAAAAGCCAGGCCAAGTGGAGAAGAGGGAAGGCAACAGGAAATAGAGCCTCCTTGATCACAAAGTCAAGGAGGAGCAGCTTCAGGCACAGGTGGTGCGCATCCCTGTGTGCAGCCAGGGAATGCAACGTGGATCTTGCAGAGAAGGGTCCAGGCAGGGGCAGGGGAAATGACAGCTGTGGAGGAGGAAGTGACCAGGCCCAGAGCAAGTGACGGTGCAGGACACGTGCAAATTCCACAGCCACTGGCTGCTGGCACAAATAACTGCAAGAAACACACTCCCGCCGAGGGTGTGAGTGTCTGAGACCCACAAATGTACCTCTGTCCTGCCTGCATTTATGTATCTCTATTGCCTCCAAGTTGACAGTACTCACCATGAAATACATCTACAATGCCCAATTTTAACCAATGTATTGGAAATGTCACTGAGTGCCAGGGGTTACACAGAACCTGGAGCCTAAATCTCTCCGGGCTTCTCAAGGAAATGTCTGGCTCCAAGCTTTCTTTTAATTACTGAAAATCCCAGATGCTCCACATATAAAGAGATTAACACATGCTCCAGGGGACAAGGTCTATGAACATGCAATTACTCTACAAATTCATAGTATTAGTTCTTGGTTTAAAAATATTTTCTTCTTCTACGCTGTTGAAAAGCACCTCTGGAAGTCAGAAGTAGTAACTAGGTGTTTTACCTCCATTTCATCTCTGCCCCCTGAATAAAGAAAAAAGAGTCTCTCTGACTTATTTTCTAAATCCAGGTCAAAGGACAAAGTGGAAATAATACTTTGAGGCTATATTTTCCCATTTAAAACTTTCTTATCCCTTCTTGAATGAGCATCACATTGGTTAATAAAATGGTTTGCTCCACCCCTCACCTGCGTTCACAGTTAGGGCTGGCTGTTTCTTTCCTACACGTGGGGTCACGCAGAAGATTTTTAAGTGGGGCTTCAACTTGGATTTGAGAGCTAGACAGGGCTGGAAGAATGGTGATACATGTCTGACCAATTTTATTGCCATCTGTCAAAGAGCCCATTCATTAGCCCTGTAAGAAGGAGATGGTTATAGGAAAAAGAAACTGGAGTATCAGGGCTGCCATCATGGTCTAGGGTTTGATTGTAATATTCTGTGATTTTATGGCAAGGCAAATAATGGATACGAAGGAAGACAGAGAATGAGAGACCTGCAGAGATAAGAGTACCTCATCTAAAGTCAGAAAGAGGCCCAGGTCCAGGCTACTTTATGATTTTTTGTCAACTTTTATTTTTATGTTCCAATAACAACTGCCAGCAGGATTAATTTTAAGTGTATATTTAACTATTAACAGAATGGAGCTGGCCGCAGTCTCTACCATAATCAGGTAATTGTAAATTATTCCTACTAGAATAAAAATGATCCAGTTAAATGATGTAGATTAGCCATCTAAACTGTCCAAACCCATTTTCTTTCACCCTTTGGTACACGGTGAGTCTCTGTGTGTGTGCATCAGTGTGTGTGTGCACAAGCATGTATATTTCTGTGTTTGTGTGAGTGCTTCTCTGAGCAGTAATTCCACCACAGGAATCTGCACTTGTACTAAAACCAGTGGGTGCTTAAAAAAAGGAGATAAGTGTTTCATGGATCTCTTAAATTTTTTTTCATGGTATTAAGAAATACAAATATTCCTCAAAACTGAAAAAAAATCTAGAAAAAATCTTTATAGGGTGAAAGAGAGAATTTGTTGAGTCAAGTGTTGTGATTAAAGCTGAACCATCAGACGTACATCCTATACAAATTGTCAACTTCAGAAAGCTCACATGAAGATTTATCCAACAGAGCAAGTACATTAAAGTTCAGCTGGAATTGCACTAAATCTAAATTTTCCACAATGTTCTAGAGGAAAAAATATAAATTCCTGTTTGTTTCTTCCTGCTCTTACTGAACTCATGGTCTCAGCCCTGCTTGGATCTGGGAGCCATTTAAACATCTGATAAAATCTATGGACTTTCTCCCTTCACAGACCCCACGTAGATACAAATTTCAAGAGTGTACGAATCTCCTGAACCAAGCACATCAACCATTTATAAAGTCAAGAACTCTAGACTCATTCTTTGAACAAATATGTACCAAGCATTGACTATGGGCGAGTCCATTACTAGGTACCAAGTACACAGAGATCTCAGAAAAAAAAGGTCTCTGTTCTCAGGGAGGAAAACAAGGCAATATGCAGATAAGCAAATACCATATAATAATATAAATAGCAGACAAGCAAATAATAAATAAGATAGCTCTTGATCACAATGAGTGTTAGGAAGAACACTCATTCTTGGGGCTCACACTGCCCCAGGAATATGATTACAAGACCACATTTGTCTAAATTTCCTAAATAATAGAGTTTTGTTGGTAGAAAGCAGCTTTTAAATACTAGAGTTGCCTCCACAGCATCATAACATTATTCTTCTTAATCAATAGACCCTTTGGATCCTGAATCTCCTACAAGGGAGGGATCTCCCATTTAGTTTCTCTCCATTACTCACAGATAATCCCACCTTCTTGAACTCTTTCTAGAAAGCACCAGAGGATGCAACTTCACAGTTGCTCCTGATTTCACTCAAACACTCCTGATTGTTAGATCAGTGTTATTTTACCTATAAGAACTTGAAATTTGACTTTTTATAACTTCTAAACAAGTACATTATGTTTATCCCTAAATTATCAAATAAACTGAGTATCACCCATCCTTTTGCAGATCCTTCCATAGGCTTCTTTTTTTCTAGGTTAGACACTCAGTTTCCATAGTAATTCCTGAATAATTCACCATGCTTCTCATTCCAATCTTTTAAAGCCCCAGAGCTGAACCGAGTAGTGCAGAATATACTGTAGCAATTACCATCTTTGGCATAAAGCATTTTATTTATATTAAGCCTCAGTTACATTTATTTCCCTACTTAAGTCAGCACCCCACTGATACTATTGAGCTTCCCAATAATTAAAACCCCTCAGATTTTCTGTCAACTATTTTTAATTCGAAACTTTGCTTTCTACTCATTTATTTTTACCTTTTTAATCTAGCTTCTTGAATTGAATGCTTAACTCATTTATTTGTCTTATTTAAATACTTAAGTATTTATATAAGATTATTATTTACTAAGACTCAATATCAAATATAATTTTACTTGTTCAAATTAAATAAAAGCATTAGGGCTATAAATGTGCCAGTAAGTGCTGCTTTAGCAGCATCCCACCAGATCCTCAAGCAGAGTTTCATTGTTGCTCTAACTGCTTCTTAATTTGCATGGCAAATTTTCTGCTAACTAAAGAGGTCTTTTAGGAATAGTGTAATGTGCATATGCTGTATTATCTGAGAATATTCAGTTCTGCTATAAAGACGAGGACAAAAACAGGATGGATGACACCCAAGTGTATTAGTCTGTTCTCACATTACTAATAAAGACATATGCAAAACTGGATAATTTATGAAGGAAAGAGGTTTAATGGACTCATAGTTACACGTGGCTGGGGAGGCCTCACAATCATGGTGGAAGGCAAGGAGGAGCAATGTCACGTCTTATATGGTGGTAGGCAAGGGTACACATGTAGGGGAATACCCCTTTATAACCATCAGATCTCATGAGGCTTATCTACTACTATGAGAATAGCATGGGAAAGACCTGGTCCCATGATTCAATTACCTCCCACTGTGTCTCTCTCATGACATATGGGAATTATAGGAGCTACAACTCAAAGATGAGATTTGGGTGAGGAGATGGTCAAACCATATCATTCTTCCCCTGGCCCCTCCTAAATCTCATGTCCTCACATTTCAAAACCAATCACACCTTCCCAACAGTCTCCCAAAGTCTTAACTCATTCCAGCATTAACTCGAAAGTCCACAGTCCAAAGTCTCATCTGAGACAAGGCAAGTCCCTTCCACCTATGAGCATGTAAAATCAAAAGCAAGTTAGTTACTTCCTAGATACAATGGGGATACAGACATTGAGTAAATACACCCATTCCAAATGGGAGAAAATGTTTAAAACAAAAGGGCTACAGGCCCCATTGCAAGTCCAAAATTCAGTGGGCAAGTCAAATCTTAAAGTTCCAAAATGATCTCCTTTGACTCTATGTCTCACGTCTAGGTCATGCTGATGCAAGAGGTGTTCTCCCAAGGTCTTGGACAGCTCTGTCCCTGTGGCTTTACAGGGTACAGCTCCCCAGATGGTTGCTTTCATGGACTGGCATTGAGTGTCTGCAGCTTTTCTAGGTGTACGGTGCAAGCTGTTGATGGTCAGACCTACCATTCTGGAGTCTGGAGGACAATGGCCGTCTTCTTACAGCTCCATTAGGCAATGCTCTGGTAGGGACTCGTGTGTGGGGATTCTGACCCCACATTTCCCTTCTGCACTGCCCTTGCAGAGGTTCTCCATAAGGGCTACACCCCTGCAGCAAACTTTCTCCTGGACAACCAGGCATTTCCATACATTCTCTAAAATCTAAGTAGATGTTCCCAAACCTCAATTCTTGACTTCTGTGCACCTGAAAGCTCAGCACAACATGGAAGCTGCTGAGGGTTGGGGCTTTCACTTTCCAAGCTGTACCTTGGCCCTTTTAGCCATGGCTGGAGCAGCTGGTATGCAGGGCAACAAGACCCTAGACTGCACATAGCAGGGAACTCTGGGCCTAGCCAGGAAACTATTTTTCCCTCCTAGGCCTCCATGACTGTGATGGAAGGGGCTGTTTGAAGCTTTCTGACATGTCCTGGAGACATTTTCCCCTTCTCTTGGAGATTAACATTCGGCCTCTCCTTACTTATGCAAATTTCTGCAGCCAGTTTGAATTTCTCCCCAGAAAATGAGGTTTGCTTTTCTATCACATAGAAAATTTGCAGCCTAATGGGCTGCAAATTTTCCAAACTTTTATGCTCTGCTTCCTATTGAATTATTTGACACCTAGAAAGTTCTTCTCCAGATACCCTAAATCATCTCTCTCAAGTTCAAAGTTCCACAGATATCTAGGGCAGGGGCAAAATGCCACCAGTCTGTTTGCATAGCAAGAGGGACCTTTACTCCAGTTCCCAAAAAGTTCCTCATCTCCATCTGAGACCATCTCAGACTGGACTTTTTTTTTTTTTGAGACAGAGTCTCTCACTGTCCACAGGCTGGAGTACAATGGCTTGATCTTGGCTCACTGCAACCTCCTCCGCCTCCTGGGTTCATGTGATTCTCTTACCTCAGCCTCCCGTGTAGCTGGGATTACAGGCATACACCACCACGCCTGATTAATTTTTTGTATTTTTAGTAAAAACAGGGTTTCAATGTTGGCCAGACTGGTCTCAAACTCCTGACCTCATGATCTGCCTGCCTCAGCCTTCCAAAGTGCTAGGATTACAGGCTTGAGCCACTGCACCTGGCCTCAGACTGGACTTTGTTGTTCATATCACTATCAGCATTTTGGTCAAAGCTCTTCAACAATTCTGTAGGAAGTTCCAAACTTTCCCACATTTTCCTGTCTTCTTATGAGCCCTCCAAACTGTTCCAACATCTGTTTGTTACTCAGTCCCAAAGTTGCTTCCACATTTTTGTGCATCTTTACAGCAACACCCCACTCCCAGTACCAATTTACTATATTAGCCTGTTCTCATGGTACTAATAAAGACACATCAAAAACATCAAAAACTGGCTGATTTATAAAGGAAAGAGGTTTAATGGACTCACAGTTTCACATGGCTGAGGAGGCCTCACAATCATGTTGGAAGACAAGGAGGAAGGAGCAAAGTCACGGTGCTTACATAGCAACAGGCAAGAGCACATGTGCAGGGGAACACCCCTTTATAAAACCATCAGATCTCATGAGACTTATTTACTATCATGAGAACAGCATGGGAAAGACCCAGTCCCATGATTCAATTACCTCCCACTGGGTCCCTTCCACAACATGTGGGAATGATGAGAACCACAATTCAACATGAGATTTGGGTGGAGGCACAGCCAGACCGTATCACCACGATAGAGATGGAAGGTCTGGGCTTAGACAAGTGGTTTCCCTGGGATCAGAAGGCTGGTGAGCAGATCAACAGGATTAGACTCTAAATCTTTTTGACCTTTTCTCTTCACTATAATGGATATGAAAAGTATCATCAGAAATGATAGAAAGTGTCTATAAAAGGAACACTGGCATGGAGCTTGGGACACTCAGTGCCTGTGTCTGCCGATCCCTCAATGAGTTAAATCACCTTAAGTGAGTCATCTGATCTCTCTGAATCCACCTGCTTTTGCCTATAGAGAGCAAACTAGTTGGACCAAAGTGATGGCTAAGGCCCTTTTCAGCATTGACATTTTTGGTATCTCCCAAAATATAAATTGGAAAATTTCAGTGGGATTTGCTTTTAGAAGTGGCTTCTGCTAGTCAGTCCCCCTGCAGATGGTCAAGTCCATGCTGCACTGCAAAGGGCTTTGATGTAAAGGAGCACAAATTTCCTGTCATTTATGTAAAGTGTATCTTCTTGGCTTAGAAATCAAAGAGCTGTTTTAACTGCCAATTCAACCCAGTGCATTTGGGATCTGATGAGTATTTGAAATGTCTCCATCATTTAGGGAATTGCCTGGGCTCTCCTAGGGCTCAGTGTGGGAGCTAGCTGCTGGTCCTGCACTCCTGCATCCTGAGGTGTCAAGAGAGGGGACACCTGGATTCTGTCCTAAATGGAGAGAACTGGAGGATGGGGGAGAGATAATCATAGAAAGATAATCGCAGTATTCAGCTTTTCACTTGCTTTCTCTGCTTAATGCTTTCTTAACGTGAGATAAGTAAGCATTGGCTAGGTGAAAAGGCAGAGAGGGAGCTTTTCTGTTGGAAGAAAGCTTCACATGACAAGCAGCAGCATAGTTATGGGTCAGAAATGTGTGTAGTATAGTATTTGAGGGAAGCATGATAAGAACAGAAACTATCTGGGCCCAGCCCTTCAGGGCCAGGTCAGCAGCACCTGAAGCCAGTCTGTGCTGGAGGCAACTGGAGGCATGGAGAGGTTTCAAAGTAGGAGAGTCATATGACTAGAGTCCCATTCATGAAAGAGCTCTGTAGCTGCTACAAGCATTTCACAGTAGCTAGTCTGATGGTCTGGGAATCATTTTGGAGATAGTTGCAGCAATTTTGGTGAGAGATAGTGCAATTATGCAGATTTATGGATATTGCAGGAGTGAGAATAAGGTGTTGAGGGTGACTTCGGAGCTCTGGTTTGGGAGCTAGGGCAGTGGCAAGGCCATTCATTGCTACCATAGAGGTCTCAAAAATAGAGAAGTGAATAATTGGGTTTTGGAGAAGTTGAGTTGCAGTCAGGGGTGCAGAAGCTGACACTATCCGGCAGAGTGGAGTGCCTTCAGCAGATACAGGAAAAGATGGTGCATGATAGCACAAGGAGCAGATGAGAGTGATGGGAACAGAATGTCAATTTCAGTGGGTGATGGAATAGATGGAAGACATAGGGTGGGGACAGCAAGTGTAGACAAGTTGGCTTCTAAAAGGAAGAGAGACACAGGGACACATGAGGTTGGGAAAGTTGCTGTTCTGTTTTTGTTTTTGTTGATAAAGGAGATCAGGGTCGATTTCAATGCTCATCACAGTGTAACAGTAGAAGAGATGCCCCTCATATCATTCCCCAGCTAGCATAACACTCTGGCACCAAACACATATCTGAGCATGGCATTTGAGGCTCTTCGTAAACCAGTCTGGTATGGGCAGAATTATGTCCCCAAAAAACATATGTTCAAGTCCTAGCCCCTGGTGCCTGAGAATGTAACTTCACAGATTACATAAGGCCATTTAACAGGAAATAGAGTCTTTGGAGATATAACCAAGATGAGATCAGGCTAGATTTGGATGGAGTCTGTCCTAAGTGGAGAGAATTAGAGGGTGGGGGAATAGATAATCATAGAAAGATAATTGCGATGCTCAACTTTTCACTGGCTTTCTCTACTTAATGCTTTTTTTTTTTAGCACAAGACAAGTAAGCATTGGCTAGGAGAAGATGTAGGGATGGAGTTTTTCTTTTGGACAAAGGTGTCCAAAATCCAATGAGTCCAGTGGAGTCCTAAATCCAACAACTGGCATTCTTACAAGAGGGGAATTTGAACACCAAGACATACACAGGAAAAAGGTCATAGATGACAGAGGTGGGGATTTGGGTGACGCTTCCACAAGCCAGGGGACATCAGGGCTAGCTGTCCACCCCCAGAAACCAGAAGCATTTTCAGGGAGAGCATGGCCCTATAGCATGTGAATATGGTACTTCAATGACTTCTAGAGACTCCCAGCTTCTATAACTGCAAAAGGGTAAATTTCTGTTGTTTTAAGCCACCAGGTATGCATGTTTGTTCCAGTGGACCCAGGACACTCTCTCCCACCCATCCTGAGTGTGTGAACCTGGCACTGAAGCCACACCCGGCACTTTTCATTCCAGGGGCTCCCTTCAGGGTCCTGCCTCCGTGTCTACTGATTTCTTCCCTCCTCCTCAGTTGTCCTTTCCCCACTTTTTTGTCTTGAAATTCTTCCCATCCTTCCAAACCAAAGCTATGTGGGGCTTAAAGTCTCTCTAGAGAACCCATCTGCAGTCCCCACGGCATCCTGTTGATGGACACCTGTCAGTCTCCCTTCCCTCATCGTGCTTTGTCCATCACTGCTCTAATGTGTCCTCAGCCGCACTGTTAACCTCTGAGAAGAAGGCTAAGCCATTTTTATCTCTACCTCCCCAATGCTGCTGAAATGGTGGGTCTGTCAGCGTCTAGCCAAGGAAACAGAATCCCCATCAGATAATTTCATAGAGGAAATACAACTGGGAGAATTCAATGCAAAATTGTTTAGAAGAATTGAAAGCACATACAGGGGAAAGGGAGGCAACCTGGAGATTAACAGCACAGGGAGACTGAAAGAACAAATGGAGAGGACGAGGGAAGGAATGGAACCAGCAGGAGGGGAAACCACAGAGAAAGCACAGCAGGGGCCAGGGGCACCATCCAGCACAGAGGGAAGCTGAGGAAAGTCCCAGCTTTTCCTTTCCCCCAACTTCCCCAATGCTACCCAAACCAGCAGATGGGGGCTACAGGCCTGGTTATGGGGCCAGCCCCGCTGTGTTAAGGAGCAGAGCATAAAACAGCCCAGAAATAGATCCAAGGGCAAGCAAGTGGACCACACAGATGGCAAAGGCTGGAATTTCTCAGGCAAATAAGTGAATTTTTAGCAAATAGCTAAAAATGCTGTAGCACAGTTGCCGTTGTAGGAGCCAGACAGCAAAGAGGATGCTGTAGACACACAGAGGAGCATTTGGTGAGGTCTTGTAGTTGGCTGAATAATCCTTCCCCACCTCCAACAAATGCCTTCATCCCAATCCCCTGTGGATAGGACACCTTATGTAGTGAAAAGGACTTGCTGATGTGACTAAATTAAGGATCTGGTGTTGGGGAGATGATCTCTGAGTATGCAGAGAAGCCCCAGGTCATCACAAGGGTCTTTATAAAGCAGATGCAAGAGGTTGGTAGGAGACGTGGCCAGAGAAGTAGGGCTCAGAGTGATGCAAAGGGTCCCCAAGCCCAGGAATGCAGGCAGTCTCCGGGAGCTGAAGAAGGCAAGGGGGCAAGTTCCCCCCGAGTTCCAGAAGGAACCACCCCTGCCAACTCCTTGACCTCATCCCCCTAAGACTCACTTTAGACTTCTTATCTCCAAAAACTATGAGAGAATAAACTTGTATTGTTTTAAGCCACCAACTTGGTGGTGATTTGTTGCAGCAGCAACAAGAAACTGGTTAGCACACATCCTTCATGAGGAGTCAGTCTTGAGAAGAGAGGGGTCTCCAGCTTTAGTATGAACCAAGGGCTTATGGTCCTGCTGAAGGTGGTGGGTGCTCAGGTGAGAGAAAAAACAGAAAGGAAAAAGGAAGTAGAGGAAAGGGGCAGGAAGGAGATTTACCTGCTGGTCATGTGCATCCTAGAAGTAGAAAGGATTGGGTGGGCAATTGTGAGGCCAGACTAGAGAGCCTTCAAATTCCTAGCTGAAGAACGTCTATTCTATGTGGCTGTTAGAGAAATATTAAACTCTGAGACTGAACTGGCTGGTAGAAATCTGGCCACGCATAAAGATCCCACCTACCAGTGCCTGGAATGAAGCAGTGCTGGTCTACGTGGTTAATCTGAATTATCTGGGCAAAGTGATCCTGTTTTTGCTTTAATATTGGGTAGATTTTTTGTTTTATTTCTTCCTGACCTGTATTGTCCAATACTTGCTTTGATTTTCCACTAGAAGACCTAATGCAAATTTGGATCTCTTTTCTTTTCTTTTTTAACTAATATAAGGTAATTTCAGTCAAAAAAACACTAAACGCTGATAAAAAACCTCTAGGTGAACTCTGTATCTTTTGATTCCTTTTAGCCTAATGACCACTGATTACTGTGCTGAGCTAGTAAGCTGCTTATTCTTTTTGCCACCAGGCAGCCAGCATGGAATTCCATTGCTTTGCTGTGTTTTGTTTAACTTTTTAAAACTCCTAATGCAAAGTCTCCTGAAACTAACCTTATTTTGTCTAAAATTACAGTTAAATCCACTTAATCCACATGATTCTGTAAAACCATTGTCTGTAACTTAGTTTGATTTCTTAAAAAGTACATTTGCTTTATTTTGAAAGCACAGTTCTAACCAAATATTTCTCTAAGGGTTCAATTTGGAATCAGGGCTAACGGGAGGATAATTTTCACATCACAACCTTCTGAGTCCTGGGAACACACAATGTCACCATTGTCAACATTGAGTGGTGCATTTGTGATGGACAACAGGTTGGTTCATTACTGCAAACAAGCCCCAATTAGTTGGCTAAATGTATTGTTATACTTGCATATGTTTTTAAAAATGTCTCTCTCCAACCACTCATTTGATCCTTTCAAAATGTAAAATATTTTATAACAAGTTCCCAAGGTCATTGATAGGCACAGTGCAGCTAAGTTTCCTATCACTCTTTTTAAATTTTTCTTGTCTCCTATAACCATTTTGTATTAGTTATTTCAAATATGTCAGCACTGAAACTGGTCAGCAAGTTGATCTTTTAATATATTAAATTAGCTTGACTTCTTATGATTGCAGTGACTATTATTACGATTTCTTTAGAAACATAGAAGTGAATTCAGCTTTTAACAATACACTTTGTGATAAATAAAAAACTAAATGACATCAGCTCTGAAACGGAAGAAGAGAACTAGAAAGTTCTAAATTATAGCATCCATGGCCAAAAACACGAGATGGAATATTTTCCATCAACCAACCCAGTCAAGCTTCGCACATAGTAGGAACTCAAGAAATACTTGTGTAATGAATAAGTTAATGAATGAAGATGAATTAAATAAAAGTTCATTGTTATATGGAAGGAATAATTTATCCATGACAAAAAACTGTAGCTCATATCCTTCTTGATAATATTTGTGTTTATGGAGAGAAAAAATGAAATAAAATAAGGAATCCTCAGTAAATTGTCATAGCATTCCAGATCCAAATATGACATATGACACAGTATGACCTTTCCACTGCTTTTAATTTGAGTACATTATCTGTGGTGCAGCTGAAGCACTCTGAGTTCAGCTTTCCCTTCTGCCAAGTGAGTCATAGTCAAAGGTGACAGGTAGGAGCTCTCAGATCTGTCATGAATAGGATTTATAGAAGGACAGTTCCAAAAGAGAATTGGAGACCACCAAACATACGTGTTTTTGGAGGAAAGCAGAGAAGTGGGGGAAATCTTGGGAAATCTGTTTTTACGTATGAAGAGAAACTAACAGGAGTAGCATGACAAGGAGTGCTGAGATGGACAGAGATAAATAACAGCATCAGGGTCTCATCATATTAGCTAAAACTTTATGATCCAAATTCTCTAGGAATTGGTCTCCACCTTTGGACTTCTTTGTTTGTTTGGTTTGGGTTTTTTTTGTTTTCTGTTTTATGTTTTTGTTTCTGCTGAGATGGAGTTTCACTCTTGTTGTCCAGGCTGGAGTGCACTGGCAGGATCTTGGCTCACTGCAACCTCTGCTTTCCAGGTTCAAGTGATTCTCCTGCCTCAGCCTCCCAGGTAGCTGGGATTACAGGTGTGTGCCACCCGTCTGACTAATTTTGCATTTTTAGTAGAGACATGGTCTTGAACTCCTGATCTCAAGAGATCCACCGACCTCGGCATCCCAACGTGCTGGGATGACAAGCATGAGCCACTGCACCTGGTCTTTTTGACTCCTTTGAACTCTTACTGGCCAGTAAGGAAAATATGTATAAATCAATGAAAGGTTTATTGAATATTTCCCTGCTTGGAGGAAAAGTTTCAGGTTTGCTCTGAAAGCAATTGAATATCCCTCATATAAAACCAAATAAAACTTTCTTGCCTGAAGGACCATCTTTACATGGTGACAATGTCAAAGAATTGCCACTAGCTCCCAGATAATTACTGAAATGCAATTTAAATCTTTAAGGAAGTCTTTTAAAATTGCCAAAGGGGGATTAGTGAAACACAGTGTGCAATGCAGCTTCTTCAAAATTCCCCTTCTCTGAGTCTCTTTCTTTATCTTGCACCCCAAATCTCTCCTTTCTTTGCTCCAAACACCTCAAAACTCTGAAATCTAGCACAGCATGACCTTTCTTGGTCTTGGTCTCATTTCCACCCCTTCCAGATCTATTCTGTTCACTTATTGGGGACAATCTCTGTCCTTCTAATATTAATCAATTCCCTACTCCTGGACTCCTGCAATTCCCATTTTATCCATTGCCAAAATTCTGAAAAAAGGACCCAAAACTGAGTGGTCTACCCCAGAATTGTTCTTAGTAAGGCAGAGGGGACAAAGCTGAGGCCACGTGGGGCTGACACCCTTTGTTCTGTGGCTGCTTTCCAGGGAAAGCCTTACTGGTCCCCAACAGGACACCATGGCCTCTGTTCATGTGCAGTCTCCATTCCCTTTCTCTCATGAGAATGGAACTTTGGTCATTACCACCAGGTGGCCCAGGAACGTCTAGTTTCAGAGTGATACAGGCAAAGAATAATATGTCCACCCTGAGTTCCCCATTCTCCCAGGCCCTGACTCAAGGACCCACTTTGTGTGTCCCCGTACTCTGAGAAGCACTGAGCTGACTCCTGCCAAGTTACTTCTTGTTCACCAAGGGGGTGTTGTTGCTGGGGCTGCATTGCACTGTAACCCCCCAATGAGTTCATTTTACCCAGTGTTCAAATAGAGCCGATTTGTCAAGACAGAGAAATTGCAGTAGAGAAAGAGTTTGATGTACATAGAGTCAGCTAAATGAAAGACCAACGTTTTATTATTACTTGAATCAGCCTCCTTAAAAATTCAGAAGCTAGGGTTTTTCAAGCATAGTTTGGCAGGCAGGTGGCTAGAGAATGGGTGTTGCTGACTGGTTGGTGGGTGCAACCATAGGGATGTGGAAAATAGTTCCTATGTGCTGAATCTGCTTCTGGGTGGGACCACAGGAGCAATTTAATCATGAGTCATGGGCCTGGGTGGGGCATCTGGTTTTCAGAAACATTCTACAATAGTGATGTTATCTGCAGGAGTACCTGGGGAAGCTGCAAATCTTGTGACCTCTACAATAATGGCTGGTAATTGTTTATCCCTACATCTTAGGATAATTCAGTTTCCTCTCAACCTTCTAACCTGGTGGTCTTGCATTAGTTTTACAAAGGTGGTTTAGTTTTGGAGAAGGGCTATTATCATTTAAGCTATAAATTAAATTTCTACCAGAGCTAGCTTGGCCCAAGCTCAGGAGTGACCAAGGGCAGTTTGGAGGTTAAGGGAAAGATGGGGATTGTTTAGATCATATCTCTTTCATTGTCATCTTCTCACTGTTACGATTTTTGCAAAGGATGTTTCACCAACATCTCCTGTAACCATGTGGCAAGCTCCACACTAATTCCAGGTGGCAGTTTCTCAAACAAGTTAAGCAGCCTTTCTCAATTTGGGGAATTCATGTAATATATTGTAATTTTTGGTTCTCCTGATGCATGCAGTTCTGAACACGAGAATTGTCACGCCTCGCTCACACCCATCTTCACAGTTTTCTGCTAGCTCTGCTAGGTGACAGAAACCTCCATGGCTAACCTGGGTCACCTGGAGCTCCTGCTCCTCCGTCCAGCAGCACAGTCATGCTGCCTCTAGGCTGATGGTCACTCTGAGGGCAGTGGGGCAGGAAAGTACCTGAACTCAGAATCACAGGTGGCCCCTGGTGAACTTTCACCCTAGGAGAGTGTGACATTCACAGTAGAATATAAGCTCCATGAGAGCCAAGTTCCTGGGACAACCAGGCATAGAGTAGAAACTTTAAATATATATATGTATGCATGTCTAAATCTACACATATTTATTTATTCATAATATATAAAAATGTATATTTTAATATAAATTTTATATGTAATTTTTTTAACTTTTCTTTTAATTTCAGGGGTACACATGCAGGTTTGTTACATAGATGAACTTGTCTCATTAGGGTTTGTTGTACAAATTATTTCATCACCCAGGTATTAAGCCTATTACCCATTAGTTATTTTTCCTGATTCTCCCCCTCTTCCCACCCTCCACCCTCTGCTAGGCCCCAGTGTGTGTTGTTCCCCTCTGGGTGTCCATGTGTTCTCATCATTTAGCTTTCATTTATAAGTGAGGACATGGTATTTGGTTTTCTGTTCCTGCATTAGTTTGCTAAGGATAATGGCCTCCAGCTCCATCCATGTCCCTGCAAAGGACATGATCTTGTTCTTTTTTATGGTTGCATAGTGTGTATGCATATGGTATATATATATATATATATATATATATATATATACACATCTATACCTGTGCATATGTATGTGTATATGATATACATATATACACATGCATACACATATGTATACATGCATATGTATGTGGCATACATACATATCTACACATACACATATACATATCTGTAGATATGTATATGGTATACATTATGTATAGATAGTATGTGATATACATATATGTGTATATATGCATATATGTATGTATATGGCTCATGGTAAATATGTACCACATTTTCTTCATCCAGTCTATCACTGAAAAAAACGTGTTTACTAACATTTCCTTTAAATGGTGACCTCTCCTCTCTCTGCTTCCTGGCCCCTAACTCTCCCACTCTCTACCCTACACATGGTATATTTGTTTCCTTGGGCTGTTTCAACAGCTTATCACTACCTTGGTCTTACAACAAGATCTATTTGTTTCCTCACAGTTCTGGAGGCCAGAATTCTGAAGTCAGGGGTTGGCAGAGTGGGTTTCTTCTGGAGGCTCTGAGGGACGATCCCTGCTCTGCTTCTCTCATAGCTTCCGGGTGCTGTTGGAAGCCCTCGGTGTTCCTTGGTTGGAAGATGCTTCACTCTAACCTCTGCCTCTGCCCTCACATCATCTTCTCCCCTGTCTGTCTGTTTTCTCCCTTTTTCTTCTTTTATCATTCAGTTAGGGGCCCCCTTAAGCCAGGATGATCTCATCTGGATATTCTTAATTACAACTGCAAAAACCCTTTTCCCAAATAAGATCACATTTACAGGTTCCATTTATATGATCTTTTGGGGGCCACCATTTAACCCACAATACTTGGTTTCTATCACATATAAAGCAGTACCATGGTTCTGATTTTTCTCTGCAAACTCCCCCAAATTCCTTCTAACACTACTTGCACTATTTTCCATCTCCTCCACTTCCCCAACTAATTCATTGTCCTATCCCATGTGAATTGATCCACAGCATCTGAGCTCTTGGCCATTAACTCTCTCTCAGCCAGCTAAAAAGAAATTTCTTAACAGGCATAGGAAGGGAAAGGTTGCAAAAATAAAATTCTCTGTCTATGGTACTTTTTCTACATAAACCAATAAGTAAGCAATTCAGAACATCTTTTCAAATATTGATGACAAGAAATATTCACACTCCGGCTTAATTGATACAGTATTTTCCATGGTCATTTGTCACAAAAGCTGGAACCTCTGCCCACTTGAATGTCAGCATCTCAGGAATTAACACCTTTGCGATGACCTAAGGGCTCTAATTTGAAAGTCTTCCTAGATTATTGAAATGCAGTAATGAGCGTCCAACTTGCTATCGTCTCTTGAGGAATAAATGATGGACTTTTATTGTGGCCAAGTGCAAATTTCAGCACAATTGCACTAGAGAACAAAATCAAACGTTTGGAGAGAGAGAGAGTGTGTGTGTATGTGTGTGTGTATGTGCATGCACATGTGTGTGCATGTGTGTGTGTACATATACATGTGGATATCTACTTAAATTTATACATGCATACACACAAAATTTGTTACTAGTTTGTTGAAAGAGCAAAAATTATTCTCACATTTTTCCTTTATTTGGTTCATATTCTATTAATTAATCTTTCCATTATTTTCTTCTCCAATATTTTTCACTCTCAAAGAATTTCTGATTAACGGTCAAAGTAAAACATATAGACTCTCTTTACGATACTACTTATAACAATGATATCAATCTATTCACCTCCTTTCAAGATAGGAAGAGTAGCTTATAAAGGCCCATTTGCGCAAGTCATAGCACTTTAACACAGTTATCATCCAATGCAATGTATCTCCACTTCCTTAGTTTAAATATATGCACTCTCAATGACATTTTAGTTCATGCTCAACATTTCCCTTCTAGCATTCACTGTTAGTGTAATGAATTTTACTTGAAATAAGAATAAACCTCCAGATTTTTATTCGAATTCTTTTCCCAAGCAAACTATAAGCCTGGGGCTTTCACCAGCCTGGGGTCTATGTTGTGCAGTGGGAATTGGGATGAGAAAAGAGGGAAATTGATGTGGGGTAGGGCTTGGGAGAGCTGCGACCATAGTCAAGCGGAATGGAACAGCTGGGTTCAAGGTGACACTAGGAGGTAGAGCCAGAAGCCAGTCCCTGGGGAAGTAATACGTGGCTGTACTACTGTGCAATTTTTATGATTATTACAACTTTGTTACCCGCCCTTGCTAGCCCCAACCCTTGCTCCATTTCACTTTATAGCACTTATTAATTTCTAATTCTACAGAGTGTAAACACCACAAAGACAGAGATTTCTGTGTGTTTTATCCATTGCTGTTTATATCCAGCCTTTAGTGTAGGATATACGGCCAGCCCTCCATAAAATATTCATTAAAAAGAAAAGATGAATGATCACATTTGAAGTTCAAAAAGACTGGAGGGAGGAAAATAGATTTGAGGGACCATTTAGGGGTCTGGCATTTGGGAGATGGTCATAATTAGATGAAGGTAGAGGAGATGGGTATGGTTGAGGGATATGCAGGACATAACAGCAACAGGTCTTGGTAATAAATACAGTGGGCTGGTGAGCAATGGTGTCATGGTAAAATTTTAAAAACCAACTACCAAAAACTAAAGGTGTATGGGCGACATCTGTCTCCATATATTATACATACAGTTTATTACGAACTTTATTCTTATAAATGACTGTAGCACACAATTTACAGATAATAACATGTATAGTATCTTTTTTTTTTTGAGAGGGAGTCTTGCACTGCTACCCAGGCTGGTGTTCAGTGGTGCAATCTCAGCTCACTGCAACTTCTGCCTCCTGAGTTCAAGCGATTCTCCTGCATCAGCTTCTGGAGTAGCTGGGATTACAGGCGCCCGCCACCATGCCTGTCTAATTTTTTGTATTTTTAGTACAGACAGGGTTTCACTATGTTGGCCAGGCTGGTCTCGAACTCCTGACCTCGTAATCTGCCTGCCTCAGCCTCCCGAAGTGCTGGGATTACAGGCCTGGGCCACCGTGCCTGGCCCATATATAGTATTCTTTATTGTAAATTCCACACAGCAAACCGATTTCCACTATTCTAATGTTCTAATTCATGTTGACAGAATTCATACCTAAAGAGACCCCATGTTCCAACTAAAGAAGAAGTTTAGTTCTGACATGAATATTAGTTGATATTTTTGTTTGCATTAAGAAGGGAGACAAAAGTGAAATCTGAAGATACACACCAGAACTTCACTTATTAGTCAATGACATGTTCTATTTTGTTGCTGAATGGGTTAATAATTTTTCAAATACAGAAGTCCATTTCCTCAACTGTTTGTGCTATTCTCATTATAATGGCTAAAGGTATGACATACTTACAAGTTTAATCCACATTCTTAACATTTTCTCCAATGCTTTCTTAAGTCGAGATAAGTAACAAAGCAATAAATAAAGCTCTGGTTGGTAACATTTGCCAATTTTCATGGTGAAAATACTTCCTCTGTGATAGATTTCAAGCTATCAATGCAAGGTCACTGAAGGCAGAGTAGGGAAGAGACTCACAGCAGCACTGTTAAGATCTCTACATATGAACATCATAGATGTGAATGGCCTCAAGTGCATAGATGATAGGAAAATGTAGTAAAATAATTAGTAAGTGATGTTCCTTCCTATTTATCATCTTTGTTTTAGTATATCTTACTTAATTGTAAGTTAATAACATTTAACTTTTTAAATTAAATTTGTATGGTTTGTTATTTAACAATAAGCTCACAAAATTCCAGAAGGTGTAACAATCAGCTGTCATGACTCAATACAAGCCAGCTCCAGCTCATGACTATTACAGAAAGGGAGGTTCTAAGAAAGATGCCAGAAGTTGGGCTTGTATGACTGGATAGACGCTTCTGTCACTTTGAGAAGGAACAGAGTGAAGAGCCCTATCAGCATGGGGTGGGGGGCATTGGGGATCATGAATTTAGGATCAGAAATGTCAAGTCTGGCATGTTAACAAAACTTCCAGGAGAAGCCCAGTTAGCAATTGGATTATGAGTCTGGAGCTCAGAGGAAAGGCCATGGGTGGAGACATAGAGTAATGAGCCATCAGTTTACATGTGGCAAATGAAGCTGTGGGCATGGGAGACAATCCCTGGGGAAAGAGAACAAAGTAAAAGAAGAGAAGCTAAGTCCAGGCCTTCAGAAACTACAGTTAATGGCCAGCTAAGGACAAGACTACAAATGAAGTAGAGGTCAGTTCATCCAAGGAATAAGAGGAAACCCATGACCTCTACAAGGAGATCTACAAACCACTACTCAAAGAAATCAGAGATGACACAAACAAAAGGAAAAACATTCCATGCACATGGATAGAAAGAATCAATACCATGAAAATGGTCATACTTCATACTTCCCAAAACAATTTATAGATTCAATGCTATTCCAGTTAGACTACCATTAACACTCTTTACAAAACTAGGAAAAAAAAAAGATTTTAAAATTCATATGGAACAACAACAACAAAAAGCCCATTGGCCAAGGCAACCCTAAGCAAAAAGAGCAAAACTGCAGACATCACGCTACCTGACTTCAAATTATACTACAAGGCTATAGTAACCAAAACAGCATGGTGCCAGTACAAGATCAGAGATACAGACCAATGGAACAAAATCGAGATCCCAGAAATGAGACCACACACCTACAACTGTCTGATCTTCAACAAACCTGACAAAAACAAACAGTGGAGAAAGGATTCTGTGTTTAATAAAAAGTGCTGGAATAACTGGCTAGCCATAGGCAGAAAACTGAAACTGGATCTCTTTCTTACACTCTTACACCATATATAAAAATCAACTCAAGATGGATTAAATACTTCAATATAAAACCCCAAACTGTAAAAACCCTAGAAGGAAACTTAAGCAATACCATTCAGGACATGGGCATAGGCAAAGATTTCATGATGAAGACACCAAAAGCAATTGCAACAAAAGTAAAAATTGACAAATGGGATCTAATTAAATGAAAGAGCTTCTGCACAGCAAAAGAAACTACCATCAGAATAAACAGACAACCTACAGATTGGGAGAAAATATTTGCAAACTATTTATCTGACAAAGGTCTAACATCCAACATCTGTAGGGAACTTAAACAAATTGACAAGAAAAAAAAACCACTAAAAAGTGTACAAAGGACATGGATAGACACTTCTCAAAAGAAGACATACATGCAGCCAACAATCATATGGTAAAAAGCTCAACATTACTGACCATTAGAGAAATGCAAATGAAAACCACAATGAGATATCATCTCATTCCAGTCAGAATGGCTATCGTTAAAAAGTCAAAAAATAACAGCTGCTGGTGAGATTGCAGAGAAAAAGAAATGCTGTTGGTGGGAGTGTAAATTAGTTCAACCATTGTGGAAAACAGTGTAGCAATTCCTCAAAGACTTAGAGGTAGAAATACAATTTGACCCAGCAGTCCCATTACTGGGTATATACCCATAAGAATATAAATCATTCAATTATAAAGATACATGCATGCCCATGTTCACTGCAGCACTCTTCACAGTAGCAAAGACATGGAATCAACCTAATGCCCATTAATGATAGACTGGATAAAGAAAATGTGGTACATATACACCATGGAATACTACGCAGCCATAAAAAAGAACAAGATCATGTCCTTTGCAGAGACATGGATGGAGTTGAAGGCCATTATTTTTAGCAAACTAACACAGGAATAGAAAAGCAAATACTACATGTTCTGGCTTATAAGTGGGAGCAAAATGATGAGAACACATCGTCACATAGAGGGGAACAATGCACACTGTGGTCTACCTGAGGGTCGAGTGTGAGAGGAAGGAGAGGATCAGGAAAGATAACTAATGGGTACTAGGCTTAATGACTGGGTAATGAAATAATCTGTACAACAAAGCCCCATGACACAAGTTTACCAGTGTAACAAACCTCCACATTCTGTACGTGTACCTTGAATTTAAAATGAAAGTTAACAACAACAAAAAAAGAGGAACCCTGAAGGCACATGGTGCTACCGAGCCAACAGCAGACACTGCTACAAGAAGAAATCAACAGTATTGAACGATACTAAGAGGTTTAAGTAGGATAGAAACTTGAAATTATCGATAACATTAATAAGAACTATTTCAGTGCAGTGTTGGGTTGAATTTAGATCACAGAGAACTGACGGGTAAACAGAAAGTGAGAAAATACAGACAGAAAATATGATTTTATTATCTCTCCCAGAGGTTAAGTATGAAAGGGTGGAAAGGTATAGATCGAGGTGTGGAGTAATGTAGGCTCAAGGGAAGGTATTTTTTTTATCAGAAATAAAAAGTCCATTCAAGTCCAAAAGCCAAGGGATAGTGAGCTAAAAAGAAATTTTTTAGGCAGTTTAAGGGTAAAAGAGTTCTTGGTATAATTTCCTTTTAATAAAAAGCTGCCCCCAAATAATTTCTTTTCTAACAAGAAGCTGCCTGAAAAATCAAGGTGCAAGCATAGATAAGCAAGCTGGAAGCTTACTTAGATGAATGTCAGCAGTTGTGCCAACAGAAAAGGGATACCTGGAAGTCAGGTAGCTGTATTCAACATGGAAGTTCCCTCTTTCCTTCTCTCTGTCTCCACGTGTGCAGGTAACGTGCCACTAGCCACGTGAAGACTCCATTTGTTTAATAAAAGATTAGAGTGGGTCGGCCAGCCTCTTCACACCCTATGCAAATGGCACACCTGGCCCAACCAATCCTCTAGGTCCTATATAAATCAGACACTTCCTCCTCAAGTTCATCTGTAAAACCAACTGCATCTCGCCCCAAACCCAAAAACCTGCTCAGGCCTCCTTCCTCTGCACAAAGAAGCTCTCTCTTCTTTCTTTCTCCTATTAGACTTCTACTTTTTATTATTTATTTATTTATTTTGAGACAGAGTCTCATTCTATCACCCAGGCTGGAGTGCAACCTCCAGTTGGCTCACTGCAACCTCCACCTCCTGGGAAGAAGCTATTCTCCTGCCTCAGCCTCCCAAGTAGCTGGGATTATAGGCTTCCATCAGCTTGCCCAGCTAATTTTTTGTATTTTTAGTAGAGATGGGATTCTGCCATGTTTGCCAGGCTGGTCTTGAACTACTGACCTCAGGTGATCCACTCATCTCGGCCTCCCAAAATGCTGGGATTACAAGCATGAGCCATCACGCCTGGCCTAAACTTCTACTCTTAAATCCACTCCTTGTGTGTCCATGTCTTCAATTTCCTTAGCACAAGACAATGAACCTCGGGTATTTCTCTAGGAAAATGACACCACTTCAGTAGGATCAATTGCAAGACACAAGATCCACTGGAGAATGAACATAAGTGATGGTATCATGAGAACCTGGGAGGAATTTGGGAGCCAAAGCGCAGGGAAGCACTTGGCTTTAAATAAAAGGAAGGTAGTCACTATAACTCAAAAGCTGAGAAGGAACGATGTAGATAAGTTTGTATATGTGATTTCACCAATAAAATAGAGTATCTATTTGATGATTTTTCCTGTAAAATAACAGCTAGATCATCTACTGAGAATGTACAGGGAGATTTTTGAGACACTTGAAGAGGGCGGAGATCACCTTAAATTATTTCAAGTTATTAATTAGATTTGGTTACTTAGTAATAGAACCAATATTTTCTTCCTTTGAAAAGTGTGTTAGCCAGCAACACATTTTAACCAAGAATAGTTTTATTAAGAAATGCAAAGTTGGTTTTTAAAATTAGAAAATCCATAAATGTAATTCATATTAATTGATCAAAAAATTTAAAAAGTATGATCTTCACACATGCTAGAAAAACATTAATAACAATGAACATCTCTTCCTTAAGAAAGCAATCTCCAATAACACAGGATTAGGTAGCTACTTTTTTTTTTTATCATGGTAACATATATCCTTCTTAACCCATAAACCAAGCATTGTAATCAAAAGTCAAGAACAAAGTATCCACATTTTGAATTCACAGTTCCACTTCTGGGGATTTATCCTACAGCCTTGCATGACAATGTACTATATTTTATCAATCCTTCAGATGTGTCTTGGATATTGGGATGAGTAATCAATGTGACATTATTTAATTGGTAATTTTTTTTTCCTTTTTAGTGGCACATAAAGCAAAAATGTATGTTATTATTAAGGCATCTTAGATTACATATCAGTTTGCAGAAGATTTTTATTATGGTAAATTTTAGATAAGACTGAAAGAAAAGCATGAATCAATGTGTATAGTTGCTATCATTCATGCAAAAGTCAATCAATGTCAGTAGTCCATATTAGATACCTACATTGTATCTATGTTAGTGAATGCATATATTATGTGCCTGTGCTGATATCCACCCACACATATAACTGTTTGCTAATATACATGCATAATTGTGCTGCTAGGAATCTGGTAACCTTGGTTGCCTCTAAAGAGGGGAGGTGATGGCTGGAAGAGAGAACTAGGGGAAAATTTCACATTCCTTTTTGTATTTGTATAAACATTGTGACTTGTGAATATGTCATCTAAAAGAAAATGCAATTGAAAACCAAAAAAAGGAAAAAAAGAAAGAAGAAATAATCAACTATAGACATTGTAAATCTCTGCTTTGTGTAGGTTTCACAATTATGCTCACCTTTTGATAGAACATATACAAATTTTAGCCTGAGATCTGAGCCAGAGGAATAAGAAGAAAAGGAAGTTTCTTTATTCTGAGTCTAGATATGCCAGGAAATCTTCCATTTAATGACTGAATGTTTTCTCCATACTTTCTGTGATATATTTAATATCATGAAAACTCTTTAAATGTGTGATTTGGGGTGGAGTAATATTCCTTAGAAATGAATGCTGTTCTTCAAACTCTCGAAAAATCTTTATTACTTTTCTGATTACAAAAGCAATTCCTTTTCAGGAAAAAATGAAGAAACATTATAGAAGAAATTGCTATCATTAAAAAAAATGGAAATATCTTTTAGCCAAGGTGAGAGGGATGTAGTCAGGTTCAGGAATGCCTGTTGCAAGCAGGTTTTGGTATTTTAAAGAACAGCAATTTTACATGTTGACAAAGTCATCTTGACCCAGCTAATGTCAAACAGGGGCATCAAAATGTCTGTGTCAAAATGTCTCACAAATCAAAAAGCTGCATTAAACTATCCTGCTTTCTATGCATTTGGCATGCCATAACTGGTGCCACACAGAGGGTCAGGTCTCTTTACAATTCCTTGAGGCCATTCCTATATTCTTACCACTGATTTCAGTACCTGGCAAAGGGAGGTGATCAGGAAGTGCTTATTGAAGGTGTGAAGAGGTGGCATGGGGTGGTGGACATCCCACCAGACTAGATGTCAGGTCCTCCTCAGTCCCAAAGCTTAAAGCCTGCAAGCTGTAGTCTTGAGCAAGTCACCAAATGCCTCTGAGCCTTGGTCTGTTATCCATAACAGGGGCTATAATAATACTCTTCTTGCTGAAAAAAAAAATTTAATCTACACAAAAGGGGTAACACAGCTCCAGGAGCAAAACTGGGCACACTGAGTGTTTGTAATGATGATGACTACTCTAGGGAAGGAATGTAGGCTGATAGAGTAGGGCAGTGTGCACAGTAGCACTGGGGCTGGGTGGGGGTGATGATAGCTGTGTTGTTAGGGAATGGTGGCCCTAGGGCATGGCCCTACCCAGCCAACCCTGCAAATATGCTCAGTCTGCTGCAAAGAGAGACACTGTTAAATAAAAATATGTATTCTTTGAGTATCTGTTTAAAACTAGGAGGACATTCATATACCTTGTCTGCCAAAGGCAGCTGGAGAAACCATATCTGAAGGATTGGTGTGACAACAAGCTCTCAGATTCCAGTTTCACCTAAGCCTTTAACCTGCAGTCTTGTTATCCTCCTGCAAGCCCCTGGGCAAAGGCCCTTCTCAGCCCCATAACATCTTATCTCTCTTGTATCGTCTTCCTCCAGGTTCTCAGGAAACAACTTCACCTCAGAAATAGCTTTATGGAGATAAAATCCACATGCCATATGATTCATCCATTGCAAGCATATAATTCCATGGTTTTAAATATTTGCAGAATTGTGCAACTATCACTTCATTTTAAGAATATTTTCATCACCCTAAAAATGAACTCTTATGAACTAAATATTTGCAGCCCTCCAGAATTCATAGATTGAAACCCTAAGCTCCAATGTGTTGCTATTAGGAGGTAGGGCCTTTGAGGGGTAATTAGGGTTAGTGAGGTCAGGGAGTGGGACCTTCGTGATGGAATTAGTTCCCTCATTAGAAGAGACACCATAGAGCTTGCTCTCCTTTGTTCTCTCTCTCTGCAATGTGAGGACACAGTAAGAAGGCAACTAACCACAAGCCAGGAAAAGAGGCCTCACCAGGAACCAAACTGGCCTTGGTATTGGACTTCCAATCCTCCAGACCTGAGAAATAGTTTAAGCCACCCAGTCTATGCTATTTTGTCATAGAAGCCCAAGAAACTAAGACAGAACCCATTAAGAACTTACTCTCCATTCTCCCCTTAACCTCCATTCCCAGCCCCAGGGAACCACTAATCTACTTTATATTTCTATATATTTACCTATTCTGGACACTTCATATAAATTAAATCAGACAATATGAAAATGCTCTGCTGAGTAAAAGAAGACAGTTACGAAGGACTAACCACATATTGTCTGATTTCATATATAGACGTAATGTTTTTATTTTTCTTGGGCATACAGCTAGGAGTGGAATTGTTGTGTTTTAACTGTATATTTAGCCATATACTAAATGGACCACGCTAAACACACCACTTTACATTCCTCACATCAATGTATATGTGCTCCAATTTCTTCGCATCTCCACCAACACTTGTTATTGTCTGTGTTTTGGGGTTTGCCATTACAAGTTGGGGTGACATGTTAGCTTGCAGTTCTTTTCTATATGCCTTGCCTTCTGGAACACACTTGTCTCCTGATTCAATTCCACTGTCTTACTCTCTACCAGTTCCTTCTGTTCTCAAGCAGGGAGGATGCTTTTTGTTAAAAGCACTCTACTGAGGTAAGAATGGCATGCAAAAATCTGTACATATTTAATGTATACCATTTGATGAGTTTGGAGATAAGTATGCACCTGTAAACCATCACCACTATGTAAATGATAAACCTATTCAACTCCAAAATTTTTCTTCTACCTGCTTTATTATTACAAGCATACTTTATTTTATTGCACTTTACTGCACTTTTCAGATGTTGAATTTTTTACAAATTGAAGATTTTTGACAAGCTCGCACCCATCAAATCTATTGACATCATTTTTCCAAAAATGTGTGCTCACGTCATGTCTCCATGACATATTTTAGTTAGCAAGTCTCACAATATTTCAAACTTTTTCATTATTATTGTATCTGTTATAATGATCCATGATCAGTGATCTTTGATGTTACTACTGTAATTGTTTTGGGGAGTCACAAACCACATCTATACAAAAAAAAAAACACAGTGAACTTAAGCCATAAATGTGGCATGCATTCTGACTGCTCCCCTGACTGGTTGCCTGTCTCTCTTCCTCTCCTCAGGCCTTCCTATCCTCTGAGATACGACAATATTGAAATTAGGCAAATTAATAACCACTTTCTCTGTCCATCTGTAAAAATAACTCACCTGTTAACTCAAGTGGTTTCTTGAGATGGGATCTACTCCTGGTGAAGACACTGTGAACATTGTTGAAATGACAATAACAGAGTATTGTATAATACAAACGTAGTTGATAGAGCTGTGGCAGGGTTTAAGAGTATTGACTCCAAACTTTGAAGAAGTTCTACTGTGAGTCCAATGCTAGCAAACAGCAGTGCATGCTACAGAGAAATCATTCATGAAAGGAAGAGTTCACTGATGTGGCAAACTTCATTGCTGTGTTATTGTCACAGCAATCCCAGTCATCAACAACCATCGTCCTAGTTGGTCCACAGCCATCGCCATCAAAGCAAGACCTTCCACCAGCAAAAAAAAAAAAAAAAATGACTTGTTGTATTAGTGGATTTTCACACTGCTATAAACATATTACCTGAGCCTGGGTCATTTATAAACACAACGGGTTTAATTGACTTAGTTCTGTATGACTGGGGAAGCCTCAGGAAGCTTAACAATCATGGTGGAAGGGGAAGCAGTCACTTCTTCATAGAGCAGCAGGAGAGAGAAGTGCAGGGAAACTGACACTTATAAAACCATCATATCTCAAGATAACTCACTCACTATCATGAGAACAGCATGGGGAAGAACCGCCCACATCATCCAATCACCTCCTTTGACACATGGGGATTACAGTCGGAGATGAGATTTGGGTGGGGACACAGAAACAAACCATATCACATACTGAAGGCTCAGATGATCACTAGCATTTTTTTGCAACAAAGTACTTTTAGTTCAGGTTTGTACATTATTTTTTAGACATAATGTTATTGCACACTTAAGAGGCTACAATGTGGGATGAACGTAAGTTTAGTATGCACTGGGAAATCAAAACATCTGTGTGACTTGCTTTGTTGCAATATTTGCTTTATTGTGTGGTCTGACCTGAATCTGCAATATCTCTGAGGTATGCCTGTATTTTGTGATAAGAGCAATTAGTCTGAGCCTTTGAGCAGTGTGCCTCATTGACCCCTAGATCTCATCCCTCACATGCCCTCTAGGGCTTCCTTTCCATCACCCTTGATCCTTCTTATCTGTATCATCTACCATGGAAATACTCCTTTTCTACTGGTGCTTCCTCCACAGACACATCCAAGGTAGCAGAGATTCTGAGGCACATGCTGGAAGAATTCTAGTCATGCTTCCACTTTCGAGTTGCAGGCCTTGTGCTTTTTATTATCTCTATTAATTATACCTACTTCATAACACTGTTGTGGGGATAATACAAATTGATACATCTAATGCCTGGCATATGGTAAGTGCTGAGTGTTTGCTATTATGTCATTATCTTTCAAATTGCATTCATAATTTGAATAAGTAATATGTGCAAATGATAGAGAACTTTAGGTAAAAGTGTTCTGCAGTTGGATGTAACTTTCTCTCCAATCACCTTTTCACAACTTTACCTGAGAGGTGAGCACTGTTAACCACTGCTTGAGTGTTCCTCCAGAAATGGATATTCTATATTTACATGAGAAAATCATAGGAGGGACAATTGCTGCACATGGTAGCCTCCTGAGCACCTCACTCTTTCTCTTGATTTTTTTTCTGAATATCTATTTTGGAGATGATTCGAAGTTAGTGCCAAAGACTTATCTCATCCCTCTTAACACTTGCTACTAAATGACTGTGTCATGATGGAATGAAACATTTCCTAATATAGGTACTTAAAACTTTTTCAACTAGTTTTTTTTTAATCCTGCAAGGCCCTATTCAGACATAAATTTTACATGTGTGAATATACCTGTACATGAATGACTAGAAAAGAAATTTCCAAATCAAAGGAGAGTTGCACTTTAATTTTATAATGGTTGTAAATATAATATTAACATATTACAGATAATATTATTGATATGTTGTCTTGAACATTATAATCCTATAACCATAAGTACAAGTGCATGTAATTTAAATAAGTATAATTAAAATGTATAAGTATTAGCAAATTTATCTTTTTAAAATATACCAATTGGCCATGTCCATGTTTTAATTTTTATTGTTATTCCTTTCTAATTTGGTCTTAAGGTCTTTCTGTCTTGAGGGGCCACGAGCCAAGACAGCTACTCTTCAGGAAAGCCCAGCCAGTTGAGGTAGGGAAGTTAGGTTTGGGTGCATCAGTCAGGTGAGACACAGAGGGAAAGTGAGACCAAAATGCGCACGCATCGGAATGCATTTATTACGTACAGATCCCAGAGAGGTTAAGAAGGCTGGGGTGGGGGAATGGGGTGGTGGGAGGGCAGCGGGTTAGTGGGGGCAGCAGGAAGTTCAACCAGCAAGTGCGGGGGGGGGGGGGAGGGGCACTGGTGGGACTACGTTTTTAATGAGGTTTATGCTCATGGTTCCTTAGCCCTTCCCAAGGGGCCAGTGGGTTGCCTAATTTAAAGAAAAAAAAAGTAGGGCCTCATTTGCATAACGTGGAAATTGACCATGAGGTTTTATCATGGTCAGCAGCTGTGGGGTGAGCGGGGTTTGGGGTTAGTGGGATGAGGAACATGCGAGTTCATCATAAACAACCACATGTGGAGGACAAGCCCGGCACCCATCTCTCGGCCCCGGGAAATGGCGAGGCCACGTCGCAGAAGGGGGAGAACGCAGAGGACAAAGAGCACGAGGAGGGGGTCCAGGTGCGGCTCCTCTGGGGACCTGCCCGGCAGCCTGCAGGAGGGCCCCGACCCGGACAGGCCTGGGAGCAACCGGCAGGAGCGCGAGAGGGCGCGAGGGCACACGGAGGCCCTGGACGAGGAGAGCCCAGCTGCGGGCAGCCCGGTGCAGCCCCCTTCGGAGCTCAACCCGCCGCGGGCTGCCCCTCTCCTGCCCGGCTCGCGGGAGAGCGGAGCCGAGAAATGTTGGGGAAACGCTGCGCTGTCTGCTTGTATTTGTTCCCTTGGGGTTTTTTTTTTTTTTTTTCATGCCTAATTTCTGTGATTTCCAACCAACATGAAATGGCCATAAAGGGTTTATTAATGAAAAAATAAAACCACCACCACCACCACGTGGGGAGGGGAAGTTTTAATCAGGCCAAAGGCGATTGCACACTAAGACTGGATTTCAAACGACTCACATCAGGCCTGAAAGTGAACACCAAGGAGTCAACTGTATTAAAATACACTATCCCAGCTACACTGCAAGGGTGTCTCTGTCTCTGCATCTTCTCCAACAAACTATGTTATCTTTGATTCATGCAGATCAGACTCATGAACAACAGTATTCTGATGTGGTCTAAATCTGCAGGAATCATAATTTGAGTGAGAAGGAATATTTCTCATGTGTCTAGGGGCTCTTTGTGCTTGGAGGAAGGATAGGCACTGTGTGTATGTATGTGTGTATATATATATGTGTATATGTATACGTGTGTGTATATATACATGTGTGTGTATGTGTGTGTATATATATACACACACACACATATATATATACACACACGCATACATAACATGTATATATACACACACATACACATGTATATATACACACACACATATATATACACACATATATACATAACATACATATACATATATATACACATATATATTCTATCCTTGTTTTCTATTTTAAGTATTTATTTTAAATATCTTCTCATTGTTTTGTTAGCAAAATTAACCCATTGTTTATGATAAAAATTGCAGCATTTTTTGAAAGTTTGCCATTTGTGTCATTTCTCATTGTTCATCTCCCACTTCTGAGTGAGAACACGTGGTGGTTTTCTGTTCCTGTGTTAGTTTGCTGAGAATGATAGCTTCCAGCTTTATCCATGTCCCTGCAAAGGACATGATCTCATTCTTTTTTATGGCTGCATAGTATTCCATGGTGTATACATGCCACATTTTCTTTATTCGGTCTGTCATTGATGGGTATTTGGGTTGGTTCCAAGTCTTTGCTACTTTAAATAATGCTGCAATAAACATATATGTGCACATGTCTTTATAGGAGAATGATTTATAATCTTTTGGGTATATACCCAGTAATGGAATTGCTGGGTCAAATAGCATTTCTGGTTCTAGATCCTTGAGGAATTGCAAAATGCCATTATTTAAGGACCTCATCATTTTGCTTAAAGTTACAATTTCCAAGAACCTATTGATGACATTGAGGACTTACTATATTACTTTTAGTTTCTGCTACACTCTTGTACTATCATCTCATCCCTGTACTCCTGCATGCCTAATATTTTTAATGTTTGCTTTTTGTTGTGATAAATAAGATTTCATACATTTTCTGAAGATATTTTTAGACTCAGTTTCCATGAGTTCCATGAAACCTTTCTTCTGGTGACTGTTCTTGACCTGCCATTTTCTCTCACTTATTCTTGAAATACCTTTAGATAGATCCTATGATGTTTATTTTTTATTAATCCTCTTGAACAAGAGGATTCTTTCTGGCCCATTTATTAGTAGGAGTTTTCTGTAGAGAGAGGTCCAGGCTGTGTTTCAGGCCAGGAAGGATTTTTCTTCCCATGTACGATTATGAAAGTGGATTAATTATTTTAGCCTTTGCTTCTCCCCAGCCAATGGTGATCAGAAGCTGCAGACTGATCAAAGGAAAAAGATATTTCTTCTTTCCAGTACCCTCTTTCCCTGTCCCTGCAGTTGCTTGCACTTCGCCCACCTTTCCTGGCCCTCCCAGGTGGGTGGAGCAAAGTGATGGGAAGGTTTCTGAATGTAACAACTATGGGGTTTGGAATAAGTCACCTATTTGAGTCTAGGTTGAAGGTCTGACCCTCATATGTTGCATTTGTGTCCTGAAGAAAAAAGACAGAAAACAATATTTATTAACCCCCACACCATGTGTGCCAGGCACTCTGGTAGGCTCTTTGTGTATATTATCACATGGAATTTTGGAAAAAATTTCATAAATAATCATTATTGCACCCATTTTTCAGATGGACAACTTGAAGCAAAAAGGAGTAATTTCCTCAGCCATGATTATAGGGCCAGTGAGTGTTGCAATGGGATTCTGATGACTGCAAAATCCAAGCTCTTGACACTATCTCCTGGGTTTCTTCATTGCTTCCCAAGCCTAAGCTTCTGCCATTTAGACAAAGATTCTCTTATCGCAATGACAGTCACAAAGAGGTTCCCGTTGCCCCTGCCTCCAATAGTGGCCCATGTCCCTCTGTTGCTCTTTGCCTCTCTTCCCCGTTTGCGAGTTCACAAACTGCCATCAGCTTGCTCAGTGGAATTGGCTGTCCGCATTGCTCCTTTTGCGATTAGAGTCTTGCTAGGTGCTCCTCAGAGGAGCCTGTGCCCAGACTTGCCCGTGGCTTTTTTTTTTTTTTTAATTCAAGCCTTCTTTGCCATGAGCCCAAAAGTGCCTTCTGGCTGGAGTTAGAGAATCAAGCCCAGAAACCAGCCATCTGATCTGACAGCTTCTGCTGCCTGGCTTCCCGTCACTTTGCTCCGCCCACCTGGAGCCCTGGCACTCATTATTGCCTAAATATAATAAAGATGTTTCTGTTTGTTGCGGGCAAAAATCTAGAACATGAGAAGTAGGCTAGGCTCAGGATGTAGGCTCAGGTCTTAGGTTCAGAGAGCTCTGTTCAGTTACCCTTCTCAGTAGGCAAATAATTGTCACCACGCCCTCCTGAGTTAAGCTACTTTCTCATAAACAGAGCTGAAACGTGCATCCCCTCTGCCCGTGAGGTTGTTGTGAGTCTCAAAAAGAGAATTAAGATAAGAAAACATTCTGCAAATTATAATGTACTTACTAAATCCCCTCTGTTGCTGATATTACAACAGCTATTGCAACTGATATTAATAGGATGAGTGGGCAGTGAAGGAGCACTCCATGAGTTATGTCAAACAATACTTCTAAGAGAGGACATCTTGCTATTCAGGAGAGCAAGGCATTTCTGTGGGTGGCTTCTGCAGTCAGAGCATCTAGTTTGACTATAACCAGTAACACCCCTTCTTATCTACGTGAGTTTCAATTTTATTAACTTTAGAAATTGTACTAGTCTATTGAGAAATTGAGGTAAGGATCAAGAAGGACAAAGCTTCTGTGATACTCATCATGCCTGAACAATGAACATTAGCTGTTATCGTTATGCTGTTATTATTAACTGAACTGAGTCAATTAATAGAATTAGAATGGTCCTTAGACACCTCTCCCTCCATTGTAAGATAAGGTCTCAAGCCACACAGGTCCAGAAACTTAACCTTAATGGACCCCATCTCACTAATTAAACTGACAGGAGATCAATGCAAAACCAGGATGTAAAATTCTTAAGCAGCACTGGGGACTGAGACCGGTTAACATACGGCAATGCTTAGTAACCCTCTTTGGGGGCCACCTCGAGGCACATGGGAAGGGAGAGTGATTAAAAGGCTGGGAAAAGCTTCGGGGCTGAGAAGAGAGGAAGGGAGAGTCCTTTGGGCTCCACCTTTGTCTCTCCAGGCATGCAAATGCCCCCAAAACTAAAAGGACTGAGTTTCCAAAACACAAGTCCTTGGCTAGCATTTCCTTAAGACGCGGACCAATCTTCCTGGCGCAACTGTGTCAGAGGCTCATGTCTCTGTCCAGAGCTACTTCCAGTTTCACACCCAGGTTTTCTTCATTGCATTCAAACTCCTGGCCCTTCACAGAGGCTTGTTTTGGAACCATTTTGCAGAAGCTGTGAGAACAATGCGATTTCTAGCGTCTCCATGCTAGACAAGGTCGCTTATATCCACCCGGATTATAGCAGGAAAAAGAGACCCTCGTTTTTAGACACTCTTTTGTTCTTCCTCTGATGCTTGCACACATGGGCAATTTACCCCCGTTCTTTTTCTAAAAACATTTTTCAGTATAAATTGTAGCATGGAAAATGGTATGTTTCCTCTGGTTCCAGATAAGGAAAGCTGTAAATAATTTAAAGATCCTGCTGTGCAAAATTACCCAAACAGAAAGTACATTTTTTTTTTATGCTTGGCACTGAGGATGGTAAAATAAGAAATTGTGCCAATTTTCCTACAGGTGAAATTTTAGCTTCTTTATAACATAAGCACTTTGACTCTGAAATAAGTAACATAATAAGATTTTGTGCAAGATGTGCCAGAATTAATATGTGGCTATAGAAATAATAGCCCACATTTACCTTTCATATACACGCAAAGACAAAAAATTACTGCAAGCTTGTGCTGGGAGCATTAAGCACTCCCCAGGACTCAAAGACTGTGCCCCCTAATAGCATTTATGTTTCCACAAATGTCAGTGTCAGCACTTCAAACTTATATGAAAACTATTGTTTTGTGGCACAAAATTCTGATGTCTGTGTTATTTGAATTACTATAAGCCACTATAATTTGAAGTATCAAAGTGACCTATTTTTCCCCTCTTAATTAACAGGTCATCACAAAATGGGGGCGTGTCTATTTTCACCTGGCCCGTTGTGTGTTATGAGTGCCACCAGAGCCATCCTGCTGTCCCTGCACAGATCACAGGATTTTCCTCCTTTTTGTTGAATTTAGCACTGAAGCTAGCAAAGCTTCATTCTCAACAACCAAAAGGTCATGGAGAAAGAGGAGGAGAGAAGCCACTTTGCTGGACTTCTCTTCCTGGGACACCAGGGCTGAGGGCATGTGATGGAAAGAGAATGGACTCTTGGTCTTCAGTTTGGGCGCCATATACAATGAGGGTTGCTTCTCTGGGCACCAGAACAGTGAGTGACTCCTGCACATGCTCAGCCATCTCAGAGCTTGTCTCTAACGATCTAGGATGGGACGGGGCATCAGGCTTTATAAGGACAAAGCACAAGCACTACTAGGCAAGAGCCAAATATACCCAAGAATCATAATAAAATGTGTCTATGAACAGCTACTAAATATAATAAAATTTAATGTATGACTGGAGTTTATTTCTGGTGATAGTGATTAACTCCTCTCACCAGTGTTGGCTTCATCTTCAGGTGTCAAATGTTCAGTCTCTTACTTCCCCAGCTCGTCTTTCTCCAGGTTTCCAGCTGCTGTACAGTCCTAAGCAAATGTCAAAGAGCCAGAAGGATGAGTCTCAGTAGGGATCAATGAGTTCAGATGATGGCTTTCAGAAAGAAACAGAAAGAAAAAGGAAGGAAATAAAGAAGGAAGGAAGGAAGGGAGAGGGAGGAAGTAGGGAGGGAGGGAAGGAATGAAGGAAGGAAGGAAGGAAGGAAAAGAGGGACAGAGGGAGGAAGGGAGGGAGGGAAGGAGAGAGGTAGGAAGGGAGGGAGAAAAGGAGGGACGGAGGGAAGAAGGAAGGAAGGAAGGAGAGAAGATAGGACAGAGAGAGAAAGGGAATGAACAGAAAGATGGAATGAAAGAGAGAAAATCAGAAGAAGGGAGGGAGGGAAGAAGGAAGGAAAGGAAGGAAGGAAGGAAGAAAGAAAGGAAGGAAGGAAGGAAATTTTAAAGCGCTGTGTCCTATAAAATGGTCTCCACAATTGTATGGGAGGAGTGTCACAGGCTTCCCTGACTGTCATAGACAAAAGAGTAAATAGTCAGATTTTTACCTGCAAAAATTCCCCTTTGCTAAAGTCTGCCTGTCTGCCAACTGTGTTGGCCAGCAACTGGCATCCAGGCATCTGCTTGACGTGTTTTTCTCACCATTTCTGTTCTGACGGTGGGCCTTCATGGGGACCTTTCCATGGACCTTGAAAGCCCTAGGATTTTCCCTTAGGAGCTCATTACATTTTGTTGTTGCCACCTTCTTTCGATTGTTCCTTCTTTATTAAACTATACATTCTGTGTGAAAAGGGTTTCTATCTGTAATGTTCACAGTTGCATGCCCTGAGCCTACTGGTCAACCCTCAGCAAGACTTGTTGAATAAATGAGCCCAAGATATCTCACTGTATACCTTTAAGCTCATCTACCTGCAGGTTCTGTATTCTGAGATGAAAGGGGATACTGTATTTCTTTGCTGGATTCTTCCTGGTTTGGCTGTATACCCAGTGCTGTGGTTTGGATGTTTGTTCCCTTCAAACCTCAAGTTGAAATTTGATCTCCAATGTTGGAGGTGATGCCTAATGGGAGGGCTTTGGGTTACGGGGGTGGATTTCCAATGAGTAAATTAATGCCCCTTCTGGGACAGGTTGAGGGGTAGGAGGAGGAGGAGAGTGAGTTCTAGCTCTATTTGTTCCCATGAGAGCTGGTGGTTAAGAAGAGCCACTCATGTCCGCCTTTCTCCTGATTCCTCTCTCACTGTGTGATCTCTGCATACACCAGCTCCCCTTTGCCTTCTGCCGTGAGTGAAAGCAGGTAAGATCCTCACCAGAAGCAAAGCAGATGCTGGTGCCATGCTTCTTGCACAGCCTGCAGAACTGTGAGCCAAACCTCTTTTCCTGATACATTATCCAGCCTCAAGTATTCCTTTACAGCAATATAAATGGACTAAGACACTCAGCTATCACAAATATGACTTAGCTTGGGCACTCAGGATCTTGAGAAAAGACTGTTTTGACCAAGCCATAAAGTGGCTTCCTCATTCTCTGCCCCCTAATAACTAACTTAGCCTTGGGTCCCAAGTGCTGTAAGTTTGTCCTAGGCAGAATGGAGAGTCTTAAAACTCTGTCACCTAACAGTGATTTTAGGCAGGCCCATGTCCATTGCCCTTAGAGAAATGGAACCTTGAGTCTCAACTTTTCCACAGCACATACCTCACCTTCAAACCTAAGACAATGGAAGTTTTCCGGTTGAAAATTATCACAGAGGCAGATGTTCGGATTTCCCTTTCAGTAGATTTTCTGTCACTAATGGATTAGAAGTTCCCAAGACTTGGGTTGTCTTAGCTTGTGTAGTTATGGGACAGTTACAAGTGTGATGAATACCATGTGATGATAACTGGTATATGATCTTCCCTGAGCTTCAGATCAATTTGGGTAAACTTTGAAAATATCTGCTTATTACTTAAAAAAAAAAAATACCCAGGGCCAGGTACAGTGGCTCACACCTGTAATTCCAGAACTTTAGGAGGCCAAGGTGGGCAGATTATGAGGTCAGGAGATCTAGACCACCCTGGCCAACATGGTGAAACCCCATCTCTACTAAAATTCAAAAAATTAGCCAGGTGTGGTGGTGCACACTTATAGTCCCAGCTACTCAGGAGATGGAGGCAGGGGTTCAAGAGATTCCCTTGCCTCAGTCTCCTGAGTAGCTGGGACTATAAGTGTGTGGGTTACAGTGAGGCAGAGGTTACAGTGAGCTGAGTTCGTGACACTGCACTTCAGCCTGAGCGACAGAGCTAGACTTTGTCTCACAAAAAAAAAATCCAGGGTGAGTTTTTTGTTGTGTAACAGAATCGCAGAATAGAGTGCTTGATGGCCAGTCTTTACAATTTACTATAATTGTCTCTGTCAGTCTCTGGAGAAAAGGAAAGGTAGCACCCTAGCTGAGTCTGAAAGTCTGTTTTGTTACTAACCTCCTGACAAACGGACTTGGAGTGAATGCCCTCTCTCATTGGGATGTTCCGCATGGATGACGGGATTCAAGCTTGGCGTCTGGTATCTTATCATAAGTTTCTCCCCAGTGAATATTTAATCCTTCAAGACAGAGAGTAAGTAATATATTTAATATGTTTCACCTTCAAGCTTTATTTCATAAATTATCAACACCTGCTTTTTAGTGTCTGCTACTTAGTCTATTTTATTGCAGCAATTGTTTTTTCCATCATAAATAATTCAGGACACATTTATTCCAAAATAGTGCAATTTGAAGGAATCATAGAATGGCTTTCCCTTAATTTTTAGTATTCTCGTTAATAATTCCCCAATGCCAAGAGTGTGCTACAACTGTCCTTGCCTGACTCTGCAGAGAGAGCTGCTGACTGTGAGCTATGCATGGCAGTGGCAGGAAGAATCCAGTCCACACAGATGTCCTTCCTTTCTCTCCTCAGGACAGGCTGCCATGATGAGGACACAGAGCTGCCATACACAATGAGTACATGCACATGTGACAACCCCCTGGAGAATGATTTCGGGGGACCTGAGATGCAGACCCACCCCTAGTTTGCCACAGGGTCAACTTCCCACCCCAACATAGCCTCTTGGTGGGGTTATTGACTCTACAAAGTGGAATGGTGGGAGAAGTACCTTAATCGATAGCTCTACCAACTCAGCAGGGTTTCTTCATTACCTTTGTGGGCATAACCCTAATGGGATATGACACAGCAACGCTTCCTGCTTTCTGGAGAAGCAGCAATGCTGATCTTCTGTGTGACAGGAGAACCCGCCTCACTTGGGGTAGTCACAGGAGAGGAAAAGGTCCGTTAGGCCCCTGAACCCTTGGAAATTGTTGGATATAAGAACATATTTTTGTGTTTCTGAAGTTGAAGATTTCTGAATATATTCGTCCACAAATTCAGGAAACTGGGCTCACAGCCTTGTGAAGTTAATTTACAGTTGCATAAAAAGTGAAAGAACTCCAGAGAGATCTACCTTTCTCTGGGGACATATGTTTACATTTCATGAGAAAAAGAGCCCTATAAACTTGAAGGCACCTCTAGCTTATAAAAATGGACACATGAGGGGCTACCTGGACCTAGAAAAGATGTATTTACATTCCAAAAGGTTAGAGTGAGAATCCAGGATCCTTCCTCTTGAAACTCCAAGGAACAAAGTTTTGTTTTGTTTTTTTCTCTCCATTTTAGGAGGTTTGAGAAGGTGGCTGCCTCTTCCTCCTCTAGATAAAGAGATAAAACCTGATCCTCAAGTATGACACAGAGTTCGATATTTGCATGTGTTGGACATTTGACTCAGCTTTTATCATTCTTAATCCCAGAGTTAAGAATCAGGGTGTGGGGAACCATGTGGTCGTTATTTGCTTTTTAAATAAATAATGATCATCTGTCTCTAATCCAGAATACCAAATGTTCACAATCAGGATAAAATTATCAAGATGAATATTAAAAACCCAACAGAAATTAAAAGGGAAATAACTTAGCCTACATTTGTTTCTCTTTCAGCTTTGCCTGTGGCCAGTCAAGAGGGAGGGTTTGAAGAGAAATGATAGGGTAAGTGGAGGGGGTGGGATTTGCATTTAATTTATTTTTGCTGTTGGTGCTTCCACCCCCCTCAAATAAATGGGGTTGAATTGGAGTCTGTTAAATCAGGGTTTCTCAGCCTCAACACTACTGACAATGTGGGCGATAGCTCTTCATTGAGAGGGCTGTCTCGTGCATAGTAGGAGGTTCTGCAGCAACCCTGGCCTCAACCTACTCAATGCCAATACAACCATACACACTTTTGGTAACAACCAAAAGTGTATCCAAACATTGCACAATAGGGGGCAAAATCACCCCTGGTGAGAACCACTGTCTTAAATGCACATGTGACACCATTATTTCTAAGCATTTGACATAATACTAGTCATGGATGAGATTGGGGGAGCCAGTCTTCTGCATGGACATATTAGATTATTGCCTACTTGTCTAAAGAGGTCTTTCTAGAAATTTCCATTCAGAAAGAAAGCTCCTTCCCTGTGTTCACTCTATTTAAATGGTGACCAAACCCTTTAATCCACAGTGATAAAACCTACTCTGTGAATACCTGGGAAAGATATCACAGTTATATAGATCCACTTGAAAGAGAGTGTCAAAGTAGATGATCAAGGCAGCAGATGCTTTTGTTGTGACCAGCATTTGATAGAGGAGAAGACATCAGATCACAGTGGAAAAGGATGCAGAAAGCAAAGACCAGAGGTACCAAGGATCAGATTCACTTAATACAAAATTTTGCGAAGAATGAGCACCACTGAGCATTGAAATATGTAAAAACAGAATGCTCAGCATTTGAGAATGGCATAAAAGTCTCTGCACTAACATGGAAATTGGTCCTATTTGTGGCCCCCCTTTTTTTTAATTTTTATTTTTTATTGCATTTTAGGTTTTGGGGTACATGTGAAGAACATGCAAGATTGTTGCATAGGTACACACGTGGCTGTGTGATTTGCTGCCTTCCTCCCCTTCACCTACGTCTGGCATTTCTCCCCTTGCTATCTCTCCCCAACTCCCTACCCCCTGCTGTCCCTCCCCTATTTCCCCCTGACAGACCCCAGTGTGTAGTGCTCCCCTCCCTGTGTCCATGCGTTCTCATTATTCAACACCTGCCTATGAGTGAGAACATGTGGTGTTTGATTTTGTGTTCTTGTGTCAGTTTGCTGAGAATGATGGTTTCCAGGTTCATCCATGTCCCTACAAATGACACAAACTCATCATTTTTGATGGCTGCATAGTATTCCATGGTGTATATGTGTGTGGCCCCTTTTTAAATTGTAAGGAAGTGAGCACAGAGCTTGGATGAGGATAGGACAGGCAGACCCCTTGACAGCAGAAGGCATGAGAGGGTAGGAAGTCTGGAGAGTGGGGCCACATAGGGAAAAAGATGCTTCAGGAAGAATGAACACAAGAGCACCTTGCCTGGTTTGTATTCTCCTTAGAAATATCTCATTGCCTGGCCCCGAGATGTTGCTTATGTTGAAGTTTATCTAAATCCTCTTCTCTTCCACTGGATTCTAGAGTTTTGTGGGCAGTTCCTGGTCTTGAACATTAATATTTCTGCTGACATGCCTAGCCCAGGATCCATCACAATAGGGGAACTGTAAGATAAGTGTGTCCATGCCAAAGGAAACCTGACTTTCGTTAGGTCTTGTGTAGTATTTCTCTGTGTGGCTGTGCCTCAAGATTCAAGATGTGCTTCAGAAGGTCATCCCATTATGGACAGCAGTTCACACCTGCCTCTTCAGATAGGTTGTATGGGGGAAAGAGCTGGTCTTGAAGACTCTCAACATGAAGGAGCTAAAGTTCCCAAGTACAATAAAATATGGATAATGGAGGTATATTAATATTCTATGCTGCATAACAAATAACAGCAATTTTAAAGGCTTAAAACAACATCCATTCATTTTCTCGTTGCTGTGGTTCAGTAATACAAAACTAGCTTAGCTGGGTCCTCTGATTAGAGTCACACAAGACTGCAATCAAGCATTGATTAGGCTGTGTTCTCACTGGAAAACAGGACTGGGGAAGGATCCACTTCCAAGCTCACATAGGTAGTTGGCTGAATTCTTCTCCTTGTGGTTGTAGGAATGAGGGTTCCAGTCCCTTACTAGCTCCTGGCTGAGGACTTCCATAGATCCTAGGACACCAATAGTTCCCTGCCATGTGGTTCTCTCCATAGGCAGATTGATTCTATAGCATGGTGTATTGCTTTTTCAAGGCCCATAGGAGAGCAAGAGTGAGTCTGTGAAATTTTATAAAACACAATGCAATCACAAAAGAGATATTCCAGCACCTTTGCCACATTCTATTGACTAGATGCAAGTCCCACTCAAACTCAATGGGAGGGAATTGCATGAAGGCAGGGACAGCAGGAAACAGGGATAACTGGGGTTCATCTTAAATCTGTCTACCATGGGAGGGAATAAATTTTTTAAAAAATATTCAGCAATCCTCCCTTCTGTAGCTTCTCTGAAGCTATTCGGAAGAGATTTAGCAAACAGCACTTTGCAACAATTCTGATTTCCCCACTGGATGGCAAAGCCAAAGGGAAAAGAATGTCCTACAGAATGAATTTTCCCCCATTTCATGCAGTTGTAGTCTCAATAGGTCTCTAGGCGAGAGAGCATTAGAAACCAATCTCATTAAACACTTTGACCTACTGCTTAAACACAGTGTCTAATTAATGAAAGGGTGTGAGGAAGGGGGATGAAAGTCCAATCACTTCAGAAACCCTGGATTGAAACTCTGGAGTGTGTTTTCTCAACCTTCTGACATCCCTGGGTGGGACCAAATGCTTTTAACTTGACATTTGTGCATAGCTTACATCTTTTTTAAATAATGAAGGGTAACACACAAAAACTTCTCCTCCTGAAAACCTGGTATGCCTTTCCTTCATCCATTCTGACCAATTTTTTTTTTTTAATTTTCCTTGGAATTTTGTTCTGAACTCATGAGAAGTAGGTTTGTTCTGTTTCAGTGATATATGCCCAGACCTTATCCTTATCTACTGTTTGACTAAGCACACAATATTTTCTTCATCAGGTAAATTTAATCAAGAGGCCAGTCACTCAGCAAACTCAATCATTTCTGGCTGAAGCCTAAAAATAAAGGAAGAAAAAAGTCCTACAAGCCAGGGAGCAAAAGTGAATCACACTCTAGACCTCTCTGTGCAGTGATCCTTTAGTGAAGGAGGAAGGAGCCACTATTTCTAACTACCAGCAGCAAAGGATTCTGTTAACTCCATTTCCTCCTTGAACTCCATCCCCACAAAAGGGTTGAGTTTACTGTACAAGTTAGAATTGCTCCTTCTTCCTATCTACCACCCTCAATTGCTGTCTGTGCCTCAGCAGTGCCACAAATGACGATGTGTGTCTGGCTCACAGCCCACCATAACCCCTGTGTTGTTTTCTTCTGATTCTCACAGTAGTCACTTGCAATTGTCTTTCCTCCTGTTGCATAACAGTTGTATGGTTCTTTCCTTATTTTGATCCTTATTCTAAAAAATCATCATGTATTTCCTCAATTTTGACAGCATGGACTTTAAGTCTTGCAAAGGTCTTTGAAGATTTCAACCCCCTCATCTAATAGTTAAGGGTAGTGGTGAGGAAGCTGTTGAATCATTCATCAAGAGTCATAGTGACCTTTACCAGGAATGGATGAGCTTGAACTTGAATTTTTTAATTGATTATACACTATACTGGCTTCATGGGAGGGTACAATAGAGACCAGGGTACAATACAGACCTGGTCACAAAGTAGGAACCCTGGATTGCCAGATTTGTTGTGACTGCATTGTGATTGGTAAGAAGACACTGTCACATCTCAGAAAAACCTGGAAGATTTCACAGTCAGGGAGACCCTTTTGGGGCCTAATCACAGTCCCTTCCACCTGCATCACAGTCTCCATGACCTACATCCTGTACTTGTCACCATCTTTCTTCTTTCCTAGAACCCAGGCTTTCTTGCAATACCAGTGCTAGGCTCCTCCATCTGCTAACTCTGTGCCCCCATCTCTAATATCCTAGTGAGTTCTTTAGGTCCACATTCTATTACTGCCCCTCTTTCTCAGCTTGAAACACCACCTTTTAGTCATGCCTCTACCATCCACCACCTGATAATTCCTGTTCTCTGTGCACCACATGACTATCAGATCTATCACTTATGAAATGGCTACCAGGTGCCCAGCATTGTGCTTGGTATTCATCTTCACTTATTTATTTATTACTAATTTAGTTGCCACCAAAACCTTATGAAAATGGATATCATCCCCACTCTACACATGAGGAGAATGAAATTCAGAAAGATTAATGACTTGCTCATGCTCATCCATTTGTTATGGTGCTGCCAGGATTTGAATCCAAGTCTGACTCTGGAATCCATGTTCTCTCTACTGCCCCGACACAGCATCCCGGTATGCCTTGAATTTTCTGGAACACTACTGATTTCAAATACTTGTCCCTTAGGACTCCTAAGTGTACATATATATATGTCAGATTATTTATTCTCATTTATGTTTAGAAAAGAGGGTGCCTGGCAGGGCATGGTGGCTCATGCCTATAATCCCAGCACTTTCAGAGGCCGAGGTGGGAAGATCACCTGAGACGAGGAGTTCGAGACCAGCCTGGCCAACATTGTAAGATCCCATCTCTACTAAACATTCAGAAATTGGCCAAGCATGGTGGTGTGTGCCTGTAATTCCAGCTACTCGGGAGGCTGAGGCGGGAGAATCTCTTGAACCAAGAAGGTGGAGGTTGCAGTGAGCTGAGATCATGCTACTGCACTTCAGCATGGGCAATACAGTCTCAAAAATGAAAAAAAAAAAAAGAGAGAGAGTGCCCATATCTATGTGCAAAACTAGTGACACACAATTATTCTGCCTTTGCTTTAGTGCACACATACACACACTCAGAAATACATGTGCATATGTGTAATACATTCCATATTCTGAACAAGCAGATATTTCAACCCTAGGGAATCCTAAAACTAAACAAAGATCTATTTGCAAAGACTCATACCATGACTCTCACCTGTATACCTTGCATTACAACCAATGCGAAGTCATACTGATTATTTGTTTCACAATTATCTCAAATATTTAAAAACTCACATCCTTGCTGGAGATGTTGAGGAATTAAAGTTGTGTTTTCTCGTTTTGGTTTTTTGGTGGTTTGTGTTTGCAGCACATTAGTTTAATTGGCATTATATCATGCTGAAACATTTTGACTTTTTTTGAAGTTAACTTTTCTTTTTTTCCTTTCATTTCTGAGTTTCACTCCCTTGTTTATCATTTCCAGAGTATTTTTGGGGGGGGGGGTATACCTCTAAGTACTCCTTTGTGAATCTACACTGGATGTTTCCTGTTCTTTGTGTTGTTTCTAAAGAAATTGCAATTTTCTGGGCTCTAATTAAAGGGCCCCACAGGATACTTCAGTTTTCTTCTGCTTCGTGTAATATTGTGCAATTTTTTATTGTGCTTTCTCCTCCTTTTTTATGGATACTGAATTCTCTTCTACTGTGTTCCCTTAAATGCCCATAAGAATCATAAATGTATGTATGTTTGTTATGTCTTTCAAAGTTTGAAATATAAATGTTGGATTTCTACTCTTTTTGACATCCAACATTAAACATGTGGTGATGACTGCATATTCCCAGAAAATGTGATGAGTCAATAAAGGAGGATTAGACAGTTCTGCTAATATCTACTACTGGAAATGGCACATACAGGCAAATGTCAAAATGAAATAATTCTAATTTTTGTTATTGAAAAGTAATAATGTCTTCTGCTTCCAGGTGAATGTATTACGGCATGGCAGACCAATAAGACCGCTGCAACAATTTATTTTAAGCTGGATAAATTGCACAACTCATCTTTTTAAAGGATTGGAAAGCTATGGTCTACGGTTCGTATGTATCTCTCAAAATTCATTTGTTGAAAACTTAATCCCCAGTTGATTAATGCCATTATCAAAAGTGCTCATGTGAGTGAATTCCCACTGTTGCTTTCTTGCCCTTCCACCTCTGCCATGTGAGGACACAGCAAGAGGGCCCTTCCCAGATGCTGGGATCTTAATCTCAGACCACTCTCCTGAATTGTAGGAAATTGCATTTCTGTTTTAATTAAATGATCCAGTCTCAGGTATTCTGCTATAGCAGCACAAAAGACATATGGAAAAGGCAAAGACTAGAAGAACTAAAGCCCCAGAGACAGAAATATTCCTTCTAGGTATGATAGTCATTGCTGGCTGTTTTCTTCTCTTGACGTTATTTGCCAATTCTGGACATCAGTTAAATGTCAAACTAAGGGATGCTCTTGATAGGCTTTGGGCAGTCACTTGTGGGTGGAATGATGGCTTGGAAACTATTGTAATCTCTAAACCAATTCCTCATGAGACTTTTCTGAGTTCTCTGACAGTGCTGAGAATGAAAAAATCTAGACACAAACACAGATTAAAATTTTCTGCAGTAATCTAGTGATTAAAAGACTAAGTCCCATTAAAGGGAGAAGCTCTGCAGCAGACACAAAGTTGGTCTCCCTCACAAGCTGTGTGCAGGAAGAATTCAGAGATTCTGAAGGGCAAAACATTCGAGCTGAGAAAACAGAGATTTCTCAGTCAGACATCTGGGAAAGTCATGCCCAAAGAGGGGGCTTAGCATAAAAGCAGAGCAAAATATTCCACAGATGGAGGGGGCCTACATAAAAACGCATGTCAGGTCTCTCAAGGCATTTGCCAGATTCAATTTCTGAACTTCTATAAGGTGAAAAACGAAGGAGCTAAGCTCAAAATCTCTAAAGGGCAGAATATTCTGGGTTAAGGAGTTAAAAGCTAGAAGCAGGATACACAAGAAACAGGGGCTTGCCATATGTGAAACAAATCCTAAAATTGCAATCTAGCCTTGACCAAAAATAATTCTAATTGGATTGAGGTGATCAGCCCCTCATCATATATACCCACAAGAGAAAAGTGAACCCTCAGCAGTGGAAGATATTATCTAGAGCACCTGTGATTTATTTATATGAAATACCTGGAATGTAATTTAAAAAATTATTAGGCAGACAATGAGATCAATAAGTAGAACATGTTAGAAAAATGGAGGCTTCTGGTTTCAGCTCTGACAAGTAAAGGGCCTAGAAGTTCTCATCCTATACTTAAGAGAAAGCTGGAAAACTATAAATCAGTAACTTTCCTTGAACTCAACAGGAAATGGAGGTCACAGGGAAAAAGTAACATCAAAATACTGAGAAACAAACAAATACAAAGCATCATAATCAAGTTCTGCTCATCTGGAACAGAAGCCTCTGTTCTCAATGGTGGGGACATTTATCTGGCAATTTTGATGAGTTGTTGAGGCTAAAGCATAGGCTAGCATGAAAATGAGAAAGTCCTGGGAGCCACAGTGTTAGGGGGTCATCCACACATTGTGGGCTTCACTTTCTGGACCTTCGAGAAAGATGCCCTGGCTCTGGCAGAGGAAAGGCAATCACTGTGAAATATAATAAGTCATCACAAAAAAAGACTAATCCCTAGTGGAAAAGAATTTGCTAGAACCTTATCCCAACTGTGATAAGTCACTTCTCTCAATCAAGCTCCATCTGGCCTCCCTAAGGCCAAGGAGGAAAAAGCACAATCATAAAGGGTCATAGCTCCAGGGAAATAGATTAGGAATACTGCAGTCAAGAAAGACTGAAGAAGGAAGTGGAAAAACAAAGCCAAGTTACTGGAAAAAACACTGTGAAAGTCATAGCCTAGAGAGACAAACCCACTAAGACATTGAGATTTAATTATGAGACTATAGACTGCTTTCTCTTCTCCCTACCTTACCACCACAGCAACAAGTTTCTAGTATAAAAAACAATGGATTACAGCTGAAAGAGTTGTAAAATGCAGACTTTATATATAGAAGTAATACCTAGGGAAGCTTAGTCAACAAGTGAGAAAAAATAATGACATTGAAGGAATCTGAAGCCTCTGGTACCTACAGCTGTAGCAAATATCAAACACAGCCAGACTCCTAACCAGATTAATGCAAAACAGCACCACAGTCCAATTTACCTCCATTTCTACTATCAGGTACATTATGTTCAGCTTTCAACAAAAAAAAAATGACAAGACATACTGAAAGGCTAGAAAAAGCAGAGTCTGAAAAGACAAAGAAAGTGCAGACTGGTATTATACAGATGTTGAAATTATCAGAGTAGGAATTTAAAATAATCATGAGTATTATGTTAAGGTCTCTACAGTAAAAAGTAACAACATACAATAATATATGGGTAATATAAGCAAAGAGTTGGAAATGCAAAGAAAGGATTAAAAATTGGAAAAAAATACTGTAAGAGAAATTAAGACTATTTGATGGGCTCGTCAGTTGACATGATATCGCCAATGTATTAGTGAACTTTTGTATAGGTCAATAAAAACTTCCTAAGCTGAAATATAGAAAGGAAAAAAAAATAGAGAAACGTAGCCGAGAGACAGAATATCCAAAATTTGTGGGACTGTAATATGTTTTAAAAATAAACTCAGTCTCTCCTGCTGTACTCTCAAAACACAGAACACTTCACTTCTGGTCACCAAGATGTGTGAAAATTTTTCCCCACCAACAATGAATTCTGCACATTGTGCAGCAGATTTCCTAGTGGACACCAGCTGAATGCCCTCTAATTTAATGTATTTGATCTACCTGGAGGTAGTATCAGATCTCACAGAACGAGGAGTCAGTCCCGCAAGATAGCCCCCACTTCAGTGGCCAGTCACAAGCACAGACTGTGGCCTGTGCTTCTGACTAAGAGACAATAAATCTGGCTTCCCATAATTTATATTTTGGGTTTGATTACTTTTCTACAGTGGCTCACAGAACTCAGGAAACATTTATGTTTATCAGTTTATTATAAATATTTTTTAAGGGATACAGATAAAAAGGCAGGTAGAAAAGATGCACAGGGTAAGTTATGGGAAAAAGGGGCAAGAAGCTTCCATGCCTTCTCTGGGCACATCACCCTCCAGGAACCCCCATGTGTTCAGCTATCCAAAAGTCCCCCAAACCCAAGCCATTTGGGCTTTTATAAAAACTTCTTTATATAGGCATGAGATTCACTAAGTCATTGGTTGCTGTTGGTCAACTTAACTTTCAGCCCCTCTCCCCTCCTCAGAAATTGGGGGTTGAGACTGAATGTCTCAACCCTTTAATCATCTCTTATTCTTGGTCTTTCCCAGTAACCAGTCACTATCCTGAAGCCACCTAGGGGCTGCCAGCCACCAGTCATCTTGTTAGCTTACAAATGATGCCCTATTGCTCCAGAGATTTCAAGACTTTCGGGAGCTGTGTATCAGGAAACTAGGAGAAAGACCAAATAAATATTTCACGATATCACAGGAACAATTTCAAAAGTGTAACATATGTGCAATTGTTATGCCATAAAAAGAAATAGAGAACTTAGCAAAATAACTATTTAAAATAATAATGGCCAACAATTTTCTAAAATTAACACATTAAACTATAGATCAAGGAAACTCAGAGAACATCAAGCAGGATAAATCACCCTCACTCTCTAACCAAATCCACAAAAGCATATCTAGGCATACCAAATTCAAGCTACAGAAAACCAGAGACAAAGAAATAGATCTTGAAAAGATCCAGAAGAGAAATAATGATCTTATCTATAGAGGAATGAAGATAAGAATTGCAGCACACTACTTACCAGAAGCAATCCAAGCAAGAACATAATAAAGTGAAATATTTAAAAAAAAAAATTGAAAGATAAAAAGAAGCAACTTAGAATTCTACACAAGTGAAGTATCTTTTAAACATGAAGGAGAATGAAGACTTTCTCAGGCAAAGACTGGATGAATTCATGGCCAGCAGATCTGCCCTACAAGAAATGTTAAAATAAGTTCTTCAGGGAGAAGGCAAATGGTACAGGCCAGAAACTGAAATCTGCATAAACAAAGAAAAAAATGGTGTGAAAGAAAGAAATAAAGGTATAAAAAGCTTATGCATTTTCCTTTCTCTTAATTTATCTAAAAATTTATTGTTTGCTTTTAGCAATCACAGAACAAGTTATTGAGGATAGCATATGGATAAGTCAAATGAAGTCATTAATTGTGTAAAAGGCAGGAGGGAGACATTAGAGGTGCTGCTCTAAGGTACCACTTCAGCATATAATTTGGCATAAAATTATCTGAAAATAGACTTAAATTAGTTAAAATAGTTAACAAATATATTTTGTAAACCCTAGACCAACCACTAAAAAAATTATTAAAGTATCATTGATATGTTAAGAGAGAAATAAAATACTTGTTTAAAAACAGAAAAAAAAAACTAGAAAAAAAAGAGAAAAAGGAAAATATTACAATAAATAGTAAACAGTTACATAGTAGCTAATAAACCACTATGTCAATTTTATCTTTATATGTGAATAAGTGAAATAATTTTATTAAAAGACATGTTGTCAAATTGGATTAAAAAAAGATTCAACTCTATGTTCTCTGGAAGAAATCACTTTAAATATCAGCAGTCAGATAGATTAAAAGTAAAAGGATGGAGAAAGACATACTATTCTACAATTAAGTAATTAAAAGGAAGCTGGAGTAGCTACATTATCTTTAAAGAGGGAAGTCTGCTCTTCAAAGAAGGAATATTCTCAGGGATGGAGCGTTAGGCTATGATAAAAGGCCAACTTTTCAACAATATAATAATCCTAATATGTGTGCACCTAATACAAAATATGTGAGGCAAGGAGAAAATGATAGAAATGAAAAGACAAAGAAACAAATCCATTATTAAGGCTGGTGAATTCAACACCCCTCCATCAGTAATTAGTATATCTAGCAGACAGAAAAATTAGTGGGGATATAGATAATTAAAGCGTGAGTATAAATCAACTGAACCTAGTTGACATTTATAGAATCCTTTTTCTAAAAACATTAGAATCCACATTATTCTCAACTTTACTGAATACAGAGTGAAATTAATAAAAGTGAAAAATATGATGTCAAAAATCATGGGACACAGTGAAAGCAGTGTGTTGAGGTAAATGTATAGCATCAAGTGCACATACTAGAAAAGAAAAAAAATCAAAAATCAATATTCTAAAATTCAATCTTAAGAAACAAGACAAAAAAGGGGCATTTAAGTATAAAGCAAGCAGAAGGAAAAAGTACCATATTTTGTGTGTCTTAAACAGCAAATATTTATGAAATGTGTATGAAAGGCTGCATACTGAGGTTCCAATTATATGATTTTGGGAAAAGGCAAATTTATAGAGTCAGTAAGCAGATCTGTGATTTTCAGGGGGTTGGTGGGGGTGATTAAAGCACAGGAGACTTTCTAGGGCAGTGAAACCATTCTGTCTGATACTGTAATAGTGGATACATGATGCTATGCATTTGTCAAAACTCATTGAACTTTATAGCACAAAGAGCAAATGTACACAAATTTTTAAATTATTTAGGAGTTCAGGGCTCCCATCACAGAACAGAAAATGTAACAAAAATATCAAACTGCATTATAAATGTGTACAACAATGTCACTACAGAGAATGAGGGAACATACCAACCTAAGTAACCTTGGAAATGAGTGGAGTCTGTAAAGCTAGAAGTAAAAATAATGACACATAGCACCGTATGGTTGATAAGGTTGTTTCCCACAGGAGCACAGGTTAACACATCATAAATGATTATATGTGTATACTAGATTTGAACAATTAAGTAAAGTGGCAGATGGTGGGAGCCAAGTGTCTCACTGTTGGAGTGGAAGATTACAGATAAGCAAGGGAGGAGGCTAAAATGATTCATGTGGTAATAGATTAGAGTTAGAGTCATCAGTATAAACTCACATTTAGTTTAATATACATACAGACAGTTATATATGGAAAAATGTATAAATATGTGTAGAGATCAGCACATAATAGCCCCTAATCTTGGTTTCTAATGCCAATCTCTAACAAAAGAAATCAGAATTCTTTGGATAAATATTTAATTCTAGGAGTGGGACAGAAAATGCCTAAGATAAGCCTGCAGTTCTTGTGTTGTCAGAATGTAAATAAATGCTCCAAGAGACAATGATGGAGTCAGGTGTGATGTCACGTGCCTGTAGGCCCAGCTACTAGGAAGGCTGAGGCAAGAGGATCCCTTGAATTTGAGGCTGCAGTGTGCTACTGCACTCCAGCCTGGTGACCCCAGCACAGACTTTGTGTCTTAAAGAAGAAAAAGAAAGAAAAAAGGAAAGAAAAGAACACTGAACTCAACTGGATGAATAATTCCCAATGGTCAAAGTTGAAGTAATTTGAGCAAAAAATAAAGTAATATTGGATTATGACTTACATATTCACTAGTCCATGCTGGTATAAATAAATGATTGAACAACTAAATAAATGAAGAAGAGACCAATCTCTCATGCAGAATTGTAAATAATGTATGTAGATACTCCATCTTTAAAGAAATAGAACATAACTCCCCACTTCTTAAATGCTGGCTGTGTATAGGAATTTCCTCCCAAAAAGAATAGTATGGAGAAGACTGACAAACACCACCTCATGATCAAGGTTACCATCAATGGTGTAATGTCATGTTGATAATATGTACCCTAGATACACGTGTGAGAATGGCACACTACATCCGCAGTCTTTTCCTTAAAAACTAGTCACCTTGGTCTAATCATGAGAAAATCATGAGACAAATCCCAATGAAGGACATTTACAAAATGGCTGATCAGTCCTCCTCAAAACTCTTAGGGTTGTCAAATACAAGGAGAGTCTGAGAAACTGCCACAGGCAGGGAAGCCTAAGAAGAAATGACAGTCAATGTAACATGGAATATTGAAAAAGAAAAAACTTCAGGTGAAAATACAAAGACATCTGAATAAAGTGAGGACTTTAGTTAATAATAATATGTCAATATTGGTCCATTAATTCTGAAAAATATACCATGTGATATGGTTTGGCTGTGTCCCCACCCAAATCTCATCTTGAACTGTAGTTCCCATAATTCCCATGTGTTGTGGGAGGGACTAACCCAGTGGGAGATAATTGAATCATGGGGCAGTTTCCCCCATATTGTTCTCATGGTGGTGAATAAGGCTCACAAGATCTGATGTTTTATAAGGAGTTTCCCCTTTCGCATGGTTCTCATCCTTTCCTTGCCTGCCGCCATGTTAGATGTGCCTTTTGACTTCTGCCATGGTTGTGAGGCCTCCCCAGCCATGTGGAACTGTGAATCCATTAAACCTCTTTTACTTTATAAATTACTCCAGCCTTGGGTATGTCATTATCAGCAGCATGAAAGCAGACCAATACACCATGCTAATGTAAGATAATAATAGGGAAAATTGTATGCAGATTATATGGAAACTCTCTGTATTACCTTCACATTTCTGTAAATCTAAAACTATTCTAACATAAAGTGTGTATTTTAAAAACAGATTCTCAATGTTCAAATAGTAGAGGTGGACTCAGAAGATCCAAATATTGGAGATAGCTGTACAATAACTATACAATAACTATAAATATTATTTTAAATAATATAAAGGAAAGGTTAGTAAAATGAATAAAGTGATGGAGAGCCACAGAGAAGTGAAAACTATAAAACAGAATTAAATAAACATTCAGACATTGAAAAAATAGTATCTGAAATTAAGAACATATTGTATAAGTTTAATAGAAGACTACATACAGCAGAAGACAGAAGTAATAAACCGAAAGGCAGGTCAATTGAAATACTCAGAATGAAACATGTCAAGAAAAGTAATTTTTAAAAAGCATAGCATAAAAACAAGTCAGGACATAGTTTAAAGTTCTAGTAAATGTGTAGTTGAAATTCCAGAAAGAGGGGACAACAGAGGATGAGGTAGAAGAAATATTTGAAGGAAAAATAGCTAAAAATTTTTCAAAAGTGATAAAAGATCTCAACCGACGTACATCGAAACTTCAGCAAACCATAAACAGGATAATTACCAAAAATTTCATACCAAAACACATTTAGTTAAAATGAAACTCGTATCAAAGACAAAATCTTCCTATCAAGAATAAAGACACACAATCTTTAAATGAACATTGATGATTATTAAATTCTACCTTTTCAATAGAATCTATGGAAGCAGACAAAAAAAGGAATATCTATCCCAGCCCTTTGAGAGGCCCAGGCAGGTGGATCATGAGATCAGGAGTTTGAGACCATTCTGGCCAACATGGTGAAACCCTGTCTCTACTAAAAATACAAAAATTAGCTGGCCATGGTGGTACATGCCTGTAGTCACAGCTACTTGGGAGGCTGAGGCAGGAGAATTGCTTGAACCCATGAGGCAATGGTTGCAGTGAGCCAAGATCATGCCACTGCACTCCAACCTGGTGACAGGGTGAGACTCCATCTCAAAACAAAACAAAACAAAACAAAAACAGATGGGATTAATAAAAACAATAGGAAGATGAAGATGATGAAGTTTAATTCAACTCTATTGTTAATTACATTGCATGTAAATGCACTAATTCCAATTGAAAGATGGAAAGTTGATTAAAAACAAGCTCAAATAATTTAGTGTTTCCAGGAAACAAGCAATAAATTTATGAACACTATTATGATAAAAGTAAAAGGATAAATATGAATATGACACTCAAACATAACCAAAAGAAAGATGCTGTGGCTATGTTCATACAACAAAACCAACATTTAAGGCAAAAGCTATTACTAGAGATTCAGGGAGATCTATCAGAATGATAAAAGGATCAACTGAACCAGAAGATGTAATAATATTAAATTTGTACGCACTTAACAACAGCTAAAATGTAGCTAGAGAAAACATTCACAGAACTAAAAAGAGAAATAAATCTATAAATGTGGAGAGTTCATTAAACTTCTCTTGGTAACATAAAATATAGAAAAGGCAGAAAAAAAATAGAAAGCCTGTAGATTAGTTAAATTATATGATTAATTAAATTGACTTAGCATGTACAGTATGCTAACCTTGACATATAAAATACATATATTTTCAAGTTTACATGGAACATTTACCAAAATAGACAATATGGTGGGCTATAATAGGTCTTAGGGCCAGGCGTGGTGGCTTATGCCTGTAATCCTGGCACTTTGGGAAACTGAGGCAGGTGGATGACCTGAGGTCAGGAGTTCGAGACCAGCCTGGTCAGCATGGTGAAACCCCATCTTTAATAAAAAGTTTAAAAATCAGTTGGAAGTAGTGGTACACACCTGCAATTTCAGCTACTCAGGAGGCTTAGGCAGGAGAATTGCTTGAACCCCAGAGGCACAGGTTGCAGTGAGATGAGATCATGCCACTGCACTCCAGCCTAGGCAACAAAGCAAGACTCTTTCTGGAAAAAAAAAAAAAAAAAGAGGTCTCAGCAAATTTTAAAGAAGTGAAATTCCACAGATTAAATTATTTGGCCATGATTTAAACTGGGTATTAACAAGAGAAAAACAACTAGAGTATTCTCAAGGACTTGGAAGTTAAACAACACATTTCTAAATAACCCTGATCAAATAAGAAATCATGATGGAAATTAAAAAATACTTTAAACTGAATAATTATAAGGATTTAACATTTTTAATCTCATAGTTTATGCAGCACTTAGGAGAAAATTTATAGCTTTGAATAAATACGTTTTAAAAGAAGGATGTTGGATAATTATCAAAACTTTCATCTGAACAAGCTAGAAAAAGAAAAATAAGCCCAACAAAATCAAAAGTTAGAAATAGTAAAGAGCAGAATCAATTTAATAGAAAGCAAATACTTACAGAGAAAATCGACAAAGTCAAAAGTATATACTTCACACTAATCGTATTTTAAACCACTTGGAAGAGCACTTCAGAGAAATGAAAGGACCTAAAAGTTACAAATATCAACATATTTTTAAAACATTAATAAGAATCTTATAGTTATTAAAGAAATGATAGTATTATTTAATATTTTATGACAATTATTTTAAAAATTAAATAGGTAAGATGTGAAAAACACACATTATTATAACCAACAAAAGAAACACTGGAAAACCTCAAGATTTTTAATATTTTCTAAAGAAGTTGATTCCATTAAAATTGTTTCCACCAAAAATTCCAGACCAAGATTGCTTCACTGGTGAATTCTTCAGAATATTTCAGAAATAAATAACAGCAATTTTTACCAATAGTTTCAGAAAATAGAAGATGAGGAAACACTTTCCAAATCAATTTATAATTTTGATTTTTAAAAACAACTGTCATGGGCATTTCAAGAAAAAAGAAATTGATGATGTCATCTCTCCTTGATTTTTCGTGTTTTTTGCCTTATATTGATGGCAGTCTGTAGATTTGAAGAAGTGGAAATTTATTCTAGTCTTTGCAGGTTGGCTTTGTCTGGGAAAGCCCTTCACCAGTTGGACCATTCAGAGATTTTGGGCAGGCTATCTGCCACGATCAGTGGGCAGACCTGCTGCTGGACTCTTCAGTCAGGCAGGCCTGGTGCCTAGGTAGGCAGCTGGGGACACCTGGTGCCTGGGTCTCTGGAGTCGAGCCTGGAACCTAGATCTGCTGTGGTAGACCAGTTGATTGAGTCCAAGGGTATAGGCCTGGAGCTGTTGTTTGCAGGAACCGGTGTGGAGCCTGGGTCCACTAGACTGACCTGGATCTGGCATAGACCTTCCGCCTGAGTCTGCAGTGGCCAGCAAGGCACTGACCTGAGCCTGGTGCCTGGAGACATAGGGGCAGTCCTGGAGCCTGGATTCATGAGGGCTAGTCCGGCACTAGGCTCTACTGGGTCAGACTTGGATCCTGGGTCTGCTGAAGCATGGGCCTGCAGGGACTGGCCTGGCACTGGACAGGTCTGGTACCGGTGTTTGCAGATGATGGCCTGGTGCCTGAGTCCAGGAATGCTGACCTGATGCTGGTGAGGGCCTGAAGCCTGGGCCTATGTGAGCTCACCTGGTTCTAGGCAGCCTTGGCTTTGAGGCAAGCTTGGAGGCACAGTCTGTGCCTATCTGCTTAGAGTCTGGGGCCAAGGGGGCTATCCAGTGCTGTATTTTACTAAGGCAGACCCAGGGCAAGGGCAAAGTCCACTGATCATTTGCTTCTCCTTCCCCAAAGCAGTGAGCATTTGTCTCCATGTTGTGCTGCCTTGGGGTTAGAGTACCCCTGGGTGAGGGGAAGTGAAACTTTCTTACCTTCTTCAATGGTCTCTTAGTATTTCTGTGCTACCCACATGTGCTATGATGTCTCATCTGGTTTCATGAGCTCGTATCAAGGTATTTATTGCATGAGGATAGATGTTCACATGGATACTTCTGCAGGGGGACAAGCATGAAAAAGTCCTGTTCTGCCATCCTGCTGACATCCCGCCTGTCTATATGCTATCAACAGAGGATGAGAACATAAACGAATGTAAATGTTTCTTTATTTCACGTAGTATTTTAAAACATCAAATACTTGAGAATAAATGATCGAAGACCTACAATAACTACACTGAAAACTAGAGACTGCAAAAGATTTAAATAAATGAACATATGTCTTTATTGAGATACTCAATGTTGTTAAGTCTCCCCAAATTTCTACAGCATCAATAAAATTCCAATCAAATTCTCAGCAGGTATATTTGAGGAAATTAACAAGTTAAATTTTATACTTATATGGAAATTCAAAGGACCTACAATATTCATGAATCTTTGTGATCTTATGATAAGCAAAAAAAGAGAAAAAGTTAAACATGGCCTACTAGAAAGTACTGATTATTTAAAACAAAAAAATCACCTATTGAGCTCAAAAGAATTTAGCTGTGTCAATCAAAACTAGTAACCATTAAGAGAGTTAAAGAGAAAAACCAGAATGGGAGAGAGTATTTGTAATACTCACATCAGACAAATGACTCCAGAATATTTAAAGAGATTCTGCAAATCAATAAAAAAGAGATAACCCATTTTTTATGGGCCGAAAAATCAAATGGGAATTTCTCAAAAGAGGATATCCAAAGCTATTATTCATACTGAAAGGTACTTAATATAATTATTAGTTAGGGAAATATGAGTTTAAGAACATGATGCAATATCACTGCACACCCTCCAGAAAGAGTATAGAATTTAGAAATGGATCTCGGCCCTTAGCTCAACCTGTTGCACCATCCCAGGCAAACCTTAAGGAGGACCCCATGTTGCAAAATGAATTTTCATATTTTGGAATTTAATTCTATAAATCGAAAAATATAAATATTAGAACTTTTCTTAAACTCAAATCCGTATTTCCCTCACGTGATACAAGGGTGACATTCCCTACTTTTTAAAAGTAGGAACATTGTGTTTTTCTGTAGTGCTAACATGGGATAAGAGTTGAATTCTAGATCTCAAATTATAGCCTTACAATTCTCTTTATAATGCATGCTGATCTTGCTTTTCTGAGACTTTTTTTCCCACAGTCTTTCTCATTGTATTTTTTCCCTCAAATCAAGCCCAGTACCAGTACATTAGTGAGATGTTTGTCTCTTGGAGCTTAGCAAACTGGGGGAGGCCTGTCTTTATCTTCTTCCTCCTTCTTTAGGTCTCCATTTCGGAATCTCTTTGTCTTCTAAACTTGATGTTGAAATTAACTTATTTAATTTGTTGCTTTTATTAAGTAGAGCTTGTACATTTTATTTAAAAAAATTAAAGGATTAGAAGAACATTTTACATATTACTCTAACAGATAAAGTTGCTTTTCATTTATATGACCCTTAATTAAATTGACATGGATCAGTGTTACTTGGTAGAGAATTTTCCCATCTTTGATTAAAATATAAACGAAATGATCATCCTTAGTTCTGGAGGAAGAGGAATAAATATCCTGGACACTATCTGGGGAAGGGGATGCAGACTAAGTGCCCCCAGGCCCCTCAAGGCACTCGGCTCAGCTCCCCACATCTGTAAGCTGTTCTCTCCCCTTCCTCTGTCCTCACCTTAAGACAGGGAAAGTACTATCCCTTCACACACACATACACACAAACACACACCACATACCATACACACACCATACACACACACAAACACCATATTCCACACACACTCACCATGCACGCACACAAACATCACATACCACACACAGACACACACACATGCACACAAATGCTCACCACACACACACACACCACATACCATACACACACCACACACACCACACATGCACACAAACATCATATACCACACACGCAAACACACACCCTCCACCGTATACCCCCCACACTACGTACCACACACACACACCACACAAACACACACACACCACATACCATACACACACTATACAAACACACACACAAACACCACATTCCACACACACCACACACACACACAAACATCACATACCACACACAAACACACACATATGCACACCACACACACACAAACAGACACCACGGGGAGAGATCCAAGATGGCCGATTAGCAACAGCTGAGGAATGTAGCTCCCAGTGAAAGCGCAGAGAACCAGTGGACGCCGCACTTTCCGATGAATTTTTGTTGCCCACAGACTGGGAGATTCCCAGCAGAGGAGCCACACGGGTCGCCAGGGCAACTCTTGGCCAGTGCGGCTGTTTTGCCAGTGCCCCAGCGCGGCGCTTCCCAGTGCAGAGTATACGGACAGAAGGGCTCGGCTGGTCCCATCCCCACAAGGAAAACAGCAATCCAAAGCGCTGAGGACTGAGAGCTTCACAGCAAGCACAGCGAACCCGGGAAGGTCCGGCTCTGTGGGGAACGGGCATCCGCCAAAGGAAAACTAAGAAACAAAAAAACTTCATCACTGGGCGGAGAGAGATCCAAGATGGCCGCATAGCTGCAGCTCAGGATTGTAGCTCCCAGTGAAAGCGCAGAGAGCGAGTGGATGCCGCAATTGCAGATGAATTTTTGATGCCCACAAACTGGGAGATTCCCGGCGAAGGAGCCACACGGGTTGCCAGCGCGACTCTTTTGGCTGGCGCGGCGCTTCGTGGTGTGGAGTGTACGGGAGTGGATGCCCTTTTAGTCGGGCTCGGCTGGTCCCATCCCCACAAGGAGAACAGCAATTGGAAGCACTGAGGACTGAGAGCAAGCACAGCTGAACCCGGGAAGGCCCAGCTCTGTGTGGAAGGGGTGCCCCCCGAAGGAAAACTAAGAAACAGAAAAAACATCACCAACAAGCTGGACGTCCACTCAGAGACCCAATCTGAAAGTCGGCTATTACAAGGATGACAGATGGATAAATCCACAAAAATGGAAAGAAACCAGGGCAAAAAGGCTGAGAACACCCGAAATCAGAATGCTTCTCCTCCTACCGAGGATCGCAGCTCCTCATCAGCAAGAGAACAAGGCTTGACGGAGGATGAGTGTGATGAACTCACAGAATCAGGCTTCAGAAGGTGGATAATAAGAAACTTCTGTGAGCTAAAATAACATGTTCTAACCCAATGCAAAGAAAC
>CAUYQU010034077.1:0-16269 GCA_963574635.1 Cheracebus regulus
CTGGGGTATGTTGGGGGGAAATAGAGGGGGGACAGTGCGGGGTGGGGAGTTGTAGGGAGATGGCATGGGGAGAAATGCCAGATATAGGTGAAGGGGAGGAAGGCAACAAATTACACTGCCACATGTGTACCTATGCAACAACACTATATGTTCTTCACATGTACCCCAAAACCTAAAATGCAATAACAAAAAAATAAATAAATAAAGGAGGAAGAGGAATAACTAAGGCTTGGTGACACAGGTTCTGCATATAAAATATAGCAATTCACTCTTCTGTCTTCCAGTGGTAGAAACTGAAGGAATTAAGTGTAAAATGTCTTATTCTGTTTTCACTGAAAGTAATAGGAAAGAAAGAGGTTTTATCTAAGCACTACATATGCAAACAGGAAAATATTTCACAAGAGCTGGTGAAGTTGTTTTCTGATTTCACCGTAAAGGGAATGACTAGCTCTAAGGGCTATACAGAACTAATACTATAAAGTGTTATCTGGAATTTCTTTCTCATGAATTTTGGCAGATAAACAAGAGATTCTCATTTCAGAAAGTTTTGGTTTAATGCAGGGCCTATTGATCAGCAACATAATCTTACTGATAGCCTGATAGACTGTCGGAACACAGTTTGATGCTTACATGTTTTAAATAACTATATGGAAGGTTAGCAGAGAATGGTGTCACCATAAAGCTACTTTTTCTCTTACTATACAAACTGAAGAATGTCAGACAAGGTGAGTCATAGCAATATAATTAAAATGAATTGATTTGGGTTGGTTTTAATCTAGAAAGCTACTTTAGAAATGTGGTTTTCCTATCATAAGTAAACTCCGCTTCACAGGGAACAGACAGTTCTACAACAAATTGGAAAAGCAAGAGTGAACTTAAAATGTAAAATGAGGTAATATAAACTTGTTAGAGTTATACTATATGCAGCTCTCCAACAATGTAACATTAACAAAGACAACTTCTCAGGGCCTGCAGACTCTCAGTAAACACAGGGAATGGGCAAAGGATAATGACACTTACTACGAACCTGCTACGTGCTGAACACACAGAACTCTAAATACAGCTGTCCTATACATTGTTGAGATTGAGGTAGCTGAGTCTATCAGAATTTGCTATTGGTCTTGTGCTGATTGTCCACAAGAGTTTTACAAAGTGTTCACTACTCGTAACGCTTACAAAATAAATTTGGAGCCCTACATTTGCTACACTTGTATTATTAGTTCCTGTGAAAAAAAGACGGGTTTTTTTTAACTCTACAAATTTCAGCAATGTATCTTTTAGAATGAGAGAGAAATGTTTTAGCTGAAGAATGCAAGCCTCCTTTCAATGATCAGGTCCAAAGAGACACTGAAATGTGACTGCAGTCACATCTCACTCCTCCTTGAGCTAGGAAATCATCTGTTGCAGCTGCTTGCTATGTGGGCTCTAGACTGACTTGTGTGAACTACCCATGAATTAATCTATCAATACCCTATACCACATATCCTATAGTTAAGTAACATATAGCCAATCACTGGTCAATGTTGTTTCTGCAACCAGTAAGACGTGCTGACAAAGAACTCTAGAATTTGTCCCCTCTTCTGATTCCTCCTTTCTTTTCCTTAAAAACTTGCGTCTCTTGTTCTCCAGGATACTTCCCAAGGGAGTGTTTCTGGGCTGCAGCTCTCAACCTAGGCCCAAATAAACTTTCTGTATTAATTTTTCTCAGTGTCGTTCTTTTTTAAATTATTTTTTAAAAATTATTATACTTTACATTCTGGGAAGCATGTGCAGAACAGGCATTGCTGCACCCATCAACCCGACAACTGCATTAGGGATTTCTCCTAAGGCTCTCCTTTCTTTAGCCTCCCAAGTCCTGACAGGCCCTGGTGTGTGATGTTCCCCTCCCTGTGTTCATGTGTTCTCGTTGTTCAACTCCCACTTATGAGTGAGAACATGTGGTGTTTGGTTTTCTGTTCCTGTGTTAGTTTGTTAAGAATGATGGTTTCCAGCTTCATCCATGGCCTTGCAAAGGACATAAACTCATCCTTTCTTATGGCTGCATAGTATTCCATGGTGTATACATGCCACGTGTTCTAATCCGGTCTATCATTGATGGGCATTTGGGTTAGTTCCAAGTCTTTGCTATTGTCAACAGTGCTGCAATGAACACACGTGTGGATGTGTTTACAGTAGAATAATTTATAATCCTTCGGGTATATACCCAGTAATGGGATTGCTGGGTCAAATGGCATTTCTGGTTCTAGATCCTTGAGGAATCACCACACTGTCTTCACAATGGTGGAACTAATTTACACTCCCACCAACAGTGTAAAAGCAGTCCTATTTCTCGACATCCTCTCCGGCATCTGCTGTTTCCTGAGTTTTCAATGATCACCATTTTAACTGGTGTGAGATGGTATCTCATTGTGGTTTTGATTTGCATTTCTCTAATGATCAGTGATGTTGAGATTTTTTTCATACGTTTGTTGGCTGCTAAATGTCTTCTTTTGAGAAGTGTCTGTTTATATCCTTTGCCCACTTTTTGATGGGGTTTGTTTTTTCTCGTAAATTTGTTCAAGTTCTTCTCAATGTTATACTTTAAGTCAAGAATAACCAAGTCAGTCACTAATCTTAGACTCACCTGGTAGCCACAGGAACAATATTTTCCCAGCTGTAATGTAACCAACAGAGTGATGTTTCATGTAATTCTGGTGCATTAAATAAGGTCCCATATCTAATAAGGAAAGTTGCTGGCCATCAATGGAAATAGATCCTAAACTCAAACTCCAGTGTCCCATAACCTAAAACTTCTAGTCCTAGGTTCGCAGGATCCTAAAAGATATTATTCTCTTCCATTGCCTAACAATATGCTGGTTTTCCATTTTTGGAAACAAAATCGTTATTCTAGTAACTACCATGAAACAATCTTTTTAATACTCTGAGCTGTAGTCTATGCAATAAATAATCAAATGTCTCCCTTCAAAACAATTCCTCGATGGAACACATAAACTTAGAGCCAAGCCGGCTTGTTCAGTGCTTACTATTTGAAACACCTCATGGGAGTCCAGCTGGCATCTGCCTTCCCCTGGATTTAACCTGGATTAAACAAAAGAATTAAGAAAGTACTCCAAAAGGCTTTTCCAATTTCCAGGGCATCTTGGGGATCCCCTAAGACCTGGGCATGTCAGGACAGTTGGTCGCCCACCTGGCAATGGGACGGCACCTGATGGATCATTCTGTCTCTACTGCCTTACACAGTGACAACTGCGTCAAAGGCTCTCGACACATTAATCTAATAAAATGAATGAAATATTTGCTTGGAACTAAATTAATAGGATAGTTCTTACTCATAAAATGTAGCCAGATCAGTTCAAAAATCAGTCTTTATCATACATGCCCTAGAAATAAGAAAAGTTTCTTGGAGTACCATCTTAATTCCTTTGTTTAATCCGATGATCTCTCTGCTCCTTTATTTTTCTTTAGAATACCAATCACTACAGAACATCGCACTGTATGGTTGAGTTTGTTGGCCTATTGTTTGTGTATAATGAACTTAATTTTAATTACATATTGTAAAATCTTTTGTGTTTTAATCACAAAAGCACAGCAGTAGCTAGCAGCACTGTCATAAAACAGGAATTCAGTGAACTTTTTTTTTGAGGAAATTAATGTATCATAATGATGGGTTTCATGTGTTTTTCTGATCAGTTTTTATTTCTAATGCTCTACAAGAAGCAGAGCATGCCTCTGACCCCACCCGGCACCCATGTGCAATGCTGCTGTGCACCCGTCATGCTCCCGACCTTCCACGGATAGTGTTTGCCACTTAGACAGCTGTAGAAATGCATTTTCATTTTTCCACAGCAGGCTCTCTTTCACAATTGCATCCATGCTACCTGAGGTCATACAAAGAAACAGTTGAGTTTAAGTTACCAAATGTGAATAATTGCAACTAACTATTAATTGCTTTTCAGCAGTAAAAGTTGGAAAATAAATAAGCCAAGATGACTACCCAAATCAATACGCTGGGCAGGACGTGACATCAGTGTCTGCCTCAGACAGAAAAGCACACAAAAACATGACATCTCACTCCAAGCTCCGGTAATGAAAAAAGTCCCACAGATGTTGGAAAAATAAGAAATGCCACAAGCTTCGGAAGCTGCATGAAGTAAAAAACAAATTACCAGCTTTGAGATGGTGTAAAGAGAAAAAGAGAGACTATAAACAGTTGAGAAATAAAAATTCCTGATGAAAGACCTAGGCATAAAAAGCTAGGCAAACTTTCCAGAAAGAGAAAAATGATTTATTTTGGCTGTTGGATTTCTTTATTCTCAATTATTAACTATTAATTTGAATTTCATTGTTTCACCTAATGAAATAGAAAGACATACTTAAGCCATGAATCACAAATGTCCTCCTGCTCACACTGGCTTTTCCAGTTTTATAGTTGTACGCTGCTTGACTCTGCCATCATGTACAGTAATGAAAACCAGACTACAAGAACAGAAAGTGAACATCCCTCGAACCTCCATATGCTTCAAATTAGTCTGAAAACTGATGTAGAGTTGATCTTTTGCAGAACAGGAATAATCACACAATTTAAGTTGAATGAAATAATGTGCAAACAGGAAGGCATTTACCAAACAATTACTAAATTTGGGGTAAAACTGAAATGACTAGAAATTTGAAGCAGCTACACAGGACAAAATCTGATTCCATCACTAACAGTATTTGAGAAAGTTATTCTTTACATCTCTAAATACTACTTTAAATACCTGAAAAATGAAGATACCTAAATTCACAGAATTTGTTTTGTGGAAAGGTTATAATAAATAATGTGAGAAACAGCTGAAATAATGTATGGTACATCAAAGACTCCTATATATAGGATAGAGAGAGAGAGAGAGAGAGAGAGAGAACAGGTAGATATGTAAATACACACATACACATATATGAAAGGTAACAGATGAATAAATATTATAAAATTATATGGATTATATATTTATGTTATATAATTATATAATTTATAATATATAATTATATATTATATAATTTATAAATATATATTATAAAATAAAAATATATTATATAATTTATAATATATAACATACATAATAAATATATATATAATTTTATATTTATCTGTTACCTTTCCATTATGACACTAGTTATTGCTTTCAGCTGTGGCAAATATACTTTTTAAAAAATAAACCTATTATGTAATCTCTGACATTTATTTTGAGTAATTTACTCACATGAAGAAAATAATATTGTATGTGACTATCCATGCATTTGATTTTGCATTCTGTAGGTCTTCAATATCTGAAAACCTTATTAGGGAAGAGAGAATATTTAAATAATACTTTACAGTTAAGGTGGATCTTATCGGACATACAAAGCCCTTACAGTTCAAGGAGTGACTTGCATTGTGGGCACATTTTCAGGAAAGGCACAAAAGTGCCTGTCAGGAATACGAAAGGCAGAGTATCAAGGAGAGGATCAAGGTTTATCTGGCTGGAGTAGTGTCAGCTGGGGAGGAAAGACCAGAAATTAAAGAAGAGGACTATGTAATTCAGTATTTAGAGTTTAAGCATATAGAAAATTTCTGAGTCATACATCAAGTTTCTATTGTGAGTACGCCCTATTAGATTAAAACACTGAAGAATGTAGGTATTCCTGCCTTTCTCAAATCCTGTGACTTGTTGTTAACTCATGAGTGATGTGACTGGCCAAGAGTTCTCTAGAAAAGAACGTTTTAGTTATATTCTTTATCTTTTCTGCCTACAGGGATAGACTTTGTACTGAAAAACCACACATATATCTATGACTTGCTGAAAGGCTTACCAGAAACAATTGGAAACGTAACATTCTGTTAAGATCTAGAAATCCATTCAAAAAAGCCTGCAGAGTTAGAGGTGAAAAAACTCATTCTAAACAAACATTGATAAAGTCAGTTCCTTTTTGTTTTTCTGTTGTGTTTCATGTTTTCTGCTTTGCTTTTGTTTCTGTATCTCTTTTAACACAGTTACAGCAGAGAGTTTTGATGGAGAAATGGAATCACACTTCAAATGATTTCATTTTGTTGGGTCTGCTTCCCCCAAATCAAACTGGCGTATTTCTCCTGTGCCTTATCATCTTCATATTCTTTCTGGCCTCGGGGGGTAACTCGGCCATGATTCACCTCATCCACGTGGATCCCCGTCTCCACACACCCATGTACTTTCTTCTCAGCCAGCTCTCCCTCATGGACCTGATGTACATCTCCACCACTGTCCCCAAGATGGCGTACAACTTCCTTTCCAGGCAGAAAGGCATCTCCCTCCTGGGATGTGGTGTGCAAAGCTTCCTCTTCCTGACCATGGCATGTTCTGAGGGCCTACTCCTGACCTCCATGGCCTACGACCGTTGTGTGGCCATCTGCCACCCTCTCCACTATCACATCCGCATGAGTAAAAGAGTGTGTGTGAAGATGACTGGAGGCTCTTGGGCACTGGGGTCCATCAACTCCTTGGCACATACGGTCCATGCCCTCCGCATTCCCTACTGCAGGTCGAGGGCCATTGACCATTTCTTCTGCGATGTCCCAGCCATGTTGCTTCTTGCCTGTACAGACACCTGGGTCTATGAATATATGGTTTTTGTAAGTACAGGCTTCTTTCTCCTCTTTCCTTTCCTTGGCATCACTGCTTCCTATGGCCGAGTCCTATTTGTGGTCTATCATATGCGCTCAAAGGAGGGAAGAAAAAAGGCCTTCACCACCATTTCAACCCATGTAACTGTAGTGACCTTTTACTATGCACCTTTTGTCTACACCTATCTTCGGCCCAGGAATCTCCACTCACCATCCGAAGACAAGATCCTGGCAGTCTTCTACACCATCCTTATGCCCATGCTCAATCCCATTATCTACAACCTGAGGAATAAGGAAGTGCTGGGTGCCATGACAAGAGTGTTTGGGATATTCTCTTTCCTGAAAGAATAATCATGGCTGTCCCTACTCCCTTCTTATTTCCTCTTTTCTAGTTGATTCGAACACCGGAGTGCAGGGTTGTCCAATACAAATAAAACATAATTTAGAATTTTCTAGCAGGTACATTTAAGCAGTAAAATTAATTTCAATAAAATATTTAATTCAAAACAATGTTACAATATTAACAATATTAATATTAATTACATAGCATACATTTTCAATATGTTATATGTGATATTTTGTAGTACATTTTTGTACATATGTTACTATTAATGTAATAATATTTATACTCATATGTTGGCATATCATTTCTAAATGTAATAACAAAATTATTAATGCTGTCTTTTACTTTGTTTTCATTCCAAGTCTTCAAAATCTCATTTATTTTTTACTAGAATGCAGTGCAACTTGGACAAAACACATTTCAAGTGCTCAGTAGTCACATGGGGCCAGTGTCTACAGTTTTGGAGAGCACAGCATTAGAGTTATCTGCTCAAAAGTTTTCAGAGTAATATATGTGTGTGTGTATGGTGTATAAAAACATATTTTTGGTATATACAATTTTGCTGATGGACTGAAACGTAACAAGCAAAACTCACATGCTAAAGTAGTGTTTATGTGTTTCTCCTCTGTTGGCTCATTTTCAGAAAGTGCATATTTATTGTAATTGACACCTGAAGTCCATTTTATAGTAACATCCTCTAATAAAACTATTCAAGGAGACCTTATCTTACTTATGATTTTGTTGATTTCAATAAAAATACTGAGATTAAATAACCTGAATATGAATATAAGAACAATCCACCTTTCATATATATATACCAATTAATAAAATCATTATATAAATAACCTTATCAAAGTTGTTTGTACTTAAATAAATTACTTCTATAAAGGCAGGAAGACAATGACAGGGTAGAGACAACATGCAATATATAAAATAGAAACTGGGATGTCAGGCTTCAGCTATGATTTGTAAAATATAAACATGATTTTGCACAGGATGAAATCTTATGTTACTGTATTGAATGTTGTGTTTAACAAAAGTTTTACTACTTTAATTTTACTATTCACTTAAGTTACTTCAAGTCCATTAATGGTTGGAGTTATGGAGGGGTTTTTATTTTTGTGGGAAAAAATATGAGACTTATATTAATATATCTCTTTCATTTATTGCCCCAATTCAAGCTCCCAGAATCTTTCTCTAGTAACTTCCTACCTTCTTAAGTGTTTTCATGACATGAGTCCAGTTCTTACTTAGAATATGGTCTATTCATTGTCATTCAAGTTATTTCCCTACACATAGATTTGATCTTGTCATTCTATAATCTATGATTCCTGTTGGATTATCTAAATTTTGGAACCTTAAACACATATCCCTATGCTTTTAAAGTGTGCATTATGTCTCGCTTTACCTGTTTTTGTCACTGACACTCAGTACCACAGTCACTCTAGACCTCCTGCCTTTCTCTATAGCCCTCTATTTCCCTGCACATCCGAGCCTTTTCACTGACCACCTCTCACTTCCGGAAAGTCCTGTTTTACATAGCTTATGACTATCAGTCTGAATCCCACAAAATCAGTAAACATAACTCAAAATTTACATCCCATCTTCTCTTATGCACAGCTGATATCTCTTTCCCCCACACTTCTACTCCTGTTGAACTTATGATAACATTTATTAACATTTATTCCTGTCTATATCTGTGTCTTATTTTAAACTGAAGCTCATAGAATATTTTTAAATTATATGATTAGGATTATAAGGCTAGCTAATGTTTAATAACTGTAAATGCATTTCCCGCATATATAAGTTAACCTTCACTACAACACTACAATTCTGGTATTTGTTTCATGTTGAGTGAGCACTTTGAGGATCAGTGAGGTAAACAAACAAGAAAAATCCTGTCTTAGGTCAGAGATCGCACTCCTGCCTGGGCAACAAAGTGAGACTCTGTCTCAAAGAAAAAGGAAAATTCTTTTAAAAAGTGAATATAAAGGTTTCTAAGTATGTTAAATAAAGGTGATATGTCATGCTAACACAGAGTAGGAACATAAGGCCATAAGTCTAGCCAGAGAAATTCTGAAGGAAAAAAGCCTACTGAAGAGAAACCATCTTACCTTATATATAATCAAGCTTTGAAAATACAATAACTATATCATGATAACTGACAAGGCATTTGTGGGAGGAAGGGAGTGTGGGTCTCTTATTTATTCCTTACACCAAAACAAATTACAAATTATATATTTAAACATTTAAAAAATACAACTGCCATCAGGAAGCATGATAGTTTCTTTTCCTCTTTTTTTCTCAATCATCTTAAATAAGTATACATCATAAGTCAAGTTGCAATTCTCAAAAGTTAAAAAGCAAAACATGGATAAATTGTATTACCTATTTTAAAAAGGCTACACTCTTAAGACACTGCTGGCCAGGTACGGTGGCTCACGCCTGTAATCCCAGCACTTTGGGAGGCCAAGGCGGGTGGATCACCTGAGGTCAGGAGTTTGCAACTAGCCTGGCCAACATGGTGAAATCCCGTCTCTACTAAAAATACAAAAACTAGCTGGGCGTGGTGGTGCACACCTGTAGTCCCAGCTACTCGGGAGGCTGGGGCAGGAGAATTGCCTGTACCTGGCAGGCGGAGGTTGCCGTGAGCCGAGATCACACCACTGCACTCCAGCCCGGGTGACAGAGTGAGACCGTCTCAAACCAAACCAAACAACAACGAAAAGAAACACTACTAGCAAAGTCTAAAAAATAATGACAACAGTAGAAAATTCAGCAAGACAACTGAAGGCTACCTTGCTCATTTTTTTCTCAAAAAATTGGCAAGAAAAGCATGTAGCAAAAGAAAAATACGTAATGACTTCAAGAAACAGTTCACAGAAAAATGATTTACAAGCCAGTAATATAAACATTAGAAATGTTTTCACTGATGATAGAGGTTATAAAAATTTAAATATAAAGATATTTGCTTTTCCAGATAGGTAAATAATGAAAAGTGCGGTCATATTCAGAGCTTGAAAAAATGTGGGAAAGAAGCCCAATGTCATGAACTCTGGTTTTCTTTGAGACGGTCTCACTGTGTCACTCGGGCTGGCATGCAGTGCTGTGACCTTGGCTCACGGCAGCCTCGTCCCCCCGGTTCTCCCACCTTAGCCTCCTGAGCAGCTGGGATTACAGGCATGTGCCACATGCCTGGCTCATTTCTGTGTATTTTCTTGAGACGGGGTTTTGCCATGCTGCCCAGGCTGCTCTGGAACTCTTGATCTCAAGCGATCTGCCCACCTTGGCCTCCTAAAGGGCTGGGATTGCAGGTGTGAGCCACCATGCCCAGACTCATGAACTCTTGATAAGACTCAAAATTGAAACAGTATCTTTGGAGAGATCTTTAAAAAGATCGATACTTAAATACACATATACCTTGACACAGTACATGTTATTTTAACAAAAGAAATACCTGTCTTTCATAAAATGTTAAATGGCATGCCTTTCTCGTCGCCCTGTTAATTCCACATCTAGGAATCTGCTTTGCATGTATTAACCCTCAATCAGTACATACATATCCTCAAAAATTTCACTATAGCATTTACTGAAACAGATAATTCTGGGAAACAAGGCATGTGTTTAAAGTGATAGACGACGTTGCACCATGTTGGCCAAGCTGGTCTCGAACTCCTGACCTCAGGTGATCTACCCACGTCAGCCTCCCGAAGTGCCGGGATTACAAGCGTGAGCGACCGCACCCAGCCTTACTGTGCCTTTTCCATGTTTAGACACACAAATACCCTTTGTTACAGCCATCTTCAGTACTCGGTACAGCACCACCCTATGCTGGTTTGCAGCTGAGAAGCAAGAAGCTAAGGCACACACTGATGGCCCAGGCTTGTGGGATACACCACCTAGATTTGGGGTAAGTCCACCCGTGATGCTCACACAATGACAAGATCACCCAGCGATGCATTTCTCAGAAAATATCCCCGTCATTAAGCAACGCAGGACTGTATTTGTATTCAAATAGCACCAATATCTGGATGTACGTATTGAATTGTTGAAAAGGCTCATTTCTAGCTTGGGCAACATAGGGAAACCCCATCTGTACAAAAATCAAAGTTTAACATTAGCCTGGCATGGTCACATACATGTATGGTCCCCTACTTGGGAGATAGGGTAGGGGGATGACTTGGGCCCAGGAGGTCGAGGCTGCAGTGAGCTAAGATCATGCCACTGGCATGGCCTGGGCCACAGAGCGAGACCCTGTCCTCCTCCACGTCCACCAAAAAAAGACTCATTTTAGAGAGTGAAATGGAGGTTAAAGAAGACTCTCATTTTTACATGATTCCTTCTTCATAATGTACTAACAATCATAAACTATTTTTAGATTTAAAAACAATACATACATATGAATGTTTACTGTATAATATATTTAGGGAATTTCCCTATGAATGATTTGCTGTTTCTTTTTAGATTTGTTAATACATCTTCCTAATTTTGTCATTCTCCTTTTCAGAGATCATTACCCCATCTCCTTTAGTAATTTCTTTTAGTAAAAATTAACAAATTGAAACGGAAAATAAGAGGAAAGGTAGGAAGGCAGGAAAGAAATTCGTATGGAAACAAGTTTCCAATGGCCATAATACCACAGCATTTTAGAACAAAGTACGGCACCAATTCATGGTCCTAAAACTGTGAATCCTGTGAAATGAAGAGCTAAAACTAAGGCCAATACAGCGAAAGGGCATGAACCTGCTTCTCGTAAGACACGGAGTGTGGCTCTCCTTCTGAGTCTTCCTGACCTCTTCACGAGAAGATTCACAACTTAAGTGGAATGTTAACACTAATGCTTCACATCATGTCAGCTCTTACCCAAAATGCTGCTCATTTCTCTTCCTAAAAATAGCGCTCACTCTTTCAGGCATTCAACAAATGTGTGTATATCGGATGGCCAGAGATCGTTCTTTATAGAAATCCCTAGATTTTGTGTGAATGCACTAGTTCACACTTGAGCCTACTGAGCTAAGACGCTATTTTTCAAAATGGGAAATGAACATTGTCTCTCCAAATAAAGAAACATAAGTGAGGAAAGAGCCGTGTCCGCACGGCAGCTCGGGAGGGTGTGTCCACAGCCCTGTTGGGGACAAACAACTCTCTGTGGAAAAGGGCCTCTCACGAGGAATGCACAGAACGTTTTCTTTCTGAAAGGTTCTGGGAAGGGACAAATACCTTCTCCTCCGAATTCAAGCTCTGGAAGGAATGTAATCCGTTTTCTCCCCTATTTTCTCATCATGCGGAAGTTCTTTTCTGCATCATGGTTCAGAGCTCTCTGTGCCCCCAAATATTCGCCCTTTGTAAATATTTTCTATAGCCATTCTAAATACGGTCATATGTATCCGAATTGGGTACGTTTTTGCACATAGCACTTTTTCCTGTATTTCCTATGAACTTGTCCCCCCTGTCCCAACTTGCTGTGGTGAAGGAGACATGCGCAATATCCACGTCTGCATCTTTTATACCTGGGTACAGCGTAGGAGCTCAGCTTAGCAAACCAGCAATTCACTGCTTGACTAGTTAACGTGGCAGCTCAGGTCTTCACTGCTTTGGGGAAGCATTTCCTCTGCATGACTCACAGCTAGAAACCCTGAAAGGGAGTATCGAGCATGAAGCTGGAAAGACCTGAGCGCTCCCCAAAAACCTGAGCTGTGACCCATGGAAAGGTCATGAAACGAATCCAAAGACTGAAGGCATGTGGCATTTCAGAATGATGTCACAGGGAACTGAAGACAGCGGAGCAGCTTGCCCGCATGAAGGGGGCTATTGTGAAGTGTTTGTTCAACCAGTGTCTTTGGGAGTGTGTGTACCCACAGGGTACCACAAGGTAAAATGTACCTGTCCTGATCAAACAGCTGCACAGCCATCGCCCAATGCAGTTTCCTCTCAGAAATGGTCATACTCACATGCTTTGTTCAGCTCCTGGTGAGTGCAGAGAAGTCACTTGATTAAATACCTTGGTTTATTTTTATAGGTTTTCCTGGCGGGGACGGGGCCTCTCTTGCTGTGTCGCGCAGACTGGAGTGCAGCCCCACGATCCCTGCGCACTGCAGTCCCCAGCTCCTGGCTCCAGCCCTCCGGCCTGAGCTTCTCAACTGGCTGGGACTGTAGGATGTGCCACCACGCGCAGCTAATTTCTATTTTTTTTTTTTTTAACAGATGGGGTCTTTCTATGTTGTCCAGGCTGGTCTTATGTGATCTATTTTCTAAATTTAAAATTAAAAAATAAAATTAGTGGCCAGGCGCAGTGGCTCCACCTCCCGGGGTCAAGCCATTGTCCTGCCTCAGCGTCCCAGGTAGCTGGGACTACAGGAGTGTGCCCCACGCCCAGCGAGGTCTTTGTTCAGGACAGACAGGGTTTCCATGTGTCAGCCAGGACGGTCTCAATCTCCTGATCTTGGGATCCACCTGCCTGTGCTCCCAGAGTGTTGAGACCACAGGCGTGAGCCGCCACGCCCGCCCTGACAATTATTTTAACAAACTCCAGTCCCAACACTAAAAAAGAGAACAAAAAAAAGTTATTTTGTGTTTCTTCATACATTGTCTCCTTGCCACATTTACATTTGATCCTTTAGAAAAAAAGTTTGCATTGGTAAATGTATTGCTTTGTTATAATTAAACGATGAGCTGTGATGTAAGTGCTGTCTGTGCATACCTTTGTGCGTTGGTGTGTCTGTCATCATTTAGATAAGTTGTAAGAGTGAGGAGCATGTTCTTCGCATTTTTCTAACTGTTCGGGCACTCCCTACGGCTTCTTTAACAAAGCAACCTAGAAGTGCAGGCCTCCGAGTTCCCACATCCAGACACCTGCGCACCCTGCTTATGTGCGTGCCGCTCGCATCGCGAATGCAGGAGCACAGGGGAGCGACAAGGCCTCAGCCGGGTCCCGGGTGCCGGCTCCCTCCTGGGCACACACAGGTGCTGTCACCGGGTGTCACTGCAGCTGTGGGGGAAATCCGAGCGCCTCTCAGGCTGGGCTCACTCCTCCTGGGCACACACAGGTGCTGTCGCCGGGTGTCACGGCAGCTGTGGGGGAAATCCGAGTGCCTCTCAGACTGGGCTCACTCCTTATCAATGCAATGGACCCCACGTTTGTGAGTAGCGGCTTACTGCAGTTACACAACGTTGCGGCTCCGCTGAGGGAAGACTGCAGATGAAGGCTGCCTGGCCTCACAGGCGTCCTACAGCGCTGGGGAAACCTCAGACCCACAGGGATCACGAGGCGTCCTCTCAGGCACAGGCGCACACCAATCACATTCCCAATCTCCCGGCAGCTCCACAGAGAAAATGGGGACCATGGGAATTTGTCTCTTGATCAAAACAGAATTTACTACCGCATGTAAATAAAATTAGGGGACTCAGTCCACTGTTGTTCTAAAAACGTAAATAGCAATGAGCCCATCGCTCCCCTCCCCTTTCCCAAGAATCATTAGATGGCAAAGAAAACAGCTGAGGCACCATTGGTCCCGTCCCACCTTGAACAGAACCATGCATTTTGGTTTTTTCTGCCTCCTTATATCTTACATCTTCTTTTTACTAACATTTTTGTGTATGAAAGAGAAAGAACCCATTGTCCTAGATAGTGGAAAAAACTCACAGGTGCATTGATTGATTCACAGAAAGTGTATCATTACATTAAGGAGCTAACAGGGTGGCCTATCTATATCTATCTATCTGTCTGTCTGTCTGTCTGTCCGTCCGTCTATTTATCTATTTGAGATGTTCTGTTGCCCAGGCTGGACTGCAGTGGCGCTATCTCGGCTCACGGCAACCTCCGCCCCCAAGGTTCAAGCGATTCTCCTACCTCAGCCTCCCTAGTAGGTGGGATTACAGGCACCCGCCACCACACCTGGCTAATTTTTCTATTTTTAGTAGAGATGAGGTTCCATCATGTTGGCCAGGCTGGCCTCGAACTCCTGACCTCAGGCCTCCCAAAGTGCTGGGGTTAAAGGCATGAGCCACTGCACCCAGGCTTTTATTTTTGGATCTGAAAAACCTTTAGTTTCAAAAACTAATAAATAAATTGAGCAAGTATCATTAGATTGTGCATATGTAACCATGTTTTGAATGCTCTTGTAAAGGCAAAAATGACATTGAAATGCTGAATTTTTTAAGGAACACAAATATATAGAAATCGCAAATCAATGTCAGAAAAAAAAAATCAGACATAGAGTCAATTATCTAAGAAACTTCTCCACGTGACTGGGTACTTTTGGGTAGATGTAGTCAGAGAATTAGAGACTAAAGAGACTATTCTACGCAAGTGAGACTGTGCCACTCCACCCCAGACTGGGCAACAGAGCAAGACTCCATCTCAAAAAAAAACATTTACTTATTAAGTTGATAACTCAGTCACTTGATTTGGAGAAAAGGGGGAAGGGGGTATGTTAGCCGGTTTCTCACACTGCTATAAATACCTGAGATTGGGTAGGTTATAAAGAAAAAAGTTTCGTTGGCGCATAGTTCTGCAGGCTGTACAGGAAACAAGGCAGCATCTGCTTCCGGGAAGCCTGAGGGAGCAGTCACTTATGGCAGAAGGTAAACCGGGAGCTAGTGTCTTTCGTGGAAGAGCAGGGGCAAGAGAAAGTTAGGGGGCCACACACTTTTAAACAACCAGATTTCACAAAAACTCACCCAAGGGGGATGGTGTTAAATCATGAGAACCTGCCTCCATGATCCGATCACTCCCCCAGGCCCACCCCCAACACTAACCATGAGAACGTGTCTCCACCATCTGATCACTCCCCCAGGCCCACCCACAATACTAACCATGAGAACCTGTCTCCACCATCCGATCACTCCCCCAGGCCCACCCCCAACACTGACCATGAGAACCTGTCTCCACCATCCGATCACTCCCCCAGGCCCACCCCCAACACCGACCATGAGAACCTGCCTCCACCATCTGATCACTCCCCAAGGCCCACCCCCAACACCGACCATGAGAAACTGCCTCCACCATTCGATCACTCCCCCAGGCCCACCCCCAACACTGACCATGAGAAACTGCCTCCACCATCCTATCACTCCCCCAGACCCACCCCCAACACTGACCATGAGAACCTGCCTCCACCATCCGATCACTCCCCCAGGCCCACCCCCAACAATGACCATGAGAAACTGCCTCCACCATCCGATCACTCCCCCACGCCCACCCCCAACCCTCACCATGAGAAACTGCCTCCACCATCCTATCACTCCCCCAGACCCACCCCCAACACTCACCATGAGAACCTGCCTCCACCATCCGATCACTCCCCCAGGCCCA
>CAUYQU010034078.1:0-18107 GCA_963574635.1 Cheracebus regulus
TTATTCAGAATGTTACCCCAAACTACAATTTTTCTAAAATTGGTTATGGAAAAAATGCCATAATTTTCTATTAAATTTATTTAATCAATTTTTATATTGTAAGATCTTAAATAATACCTAAAAAAAAAAAAAAAAAAAAAAAAACTCTCAAATGTTGATGAATTGTTTTTCCATTATAAGCATTTTTGTTTTTTAGAAGTCAAGACTAATTTTACAGAAAACAAGGTGCAAAAGCACTTGTGATTAATGGTAACACTAAGATTTCTTGCAGCAAATCCTTAAGAGTACAGATGTTGAAGGGACTTCTGTTGTGTTTATGTCACATTCCACCTTTGAAACCACTTATAGTTACTGTCAGCCTAGGAACAGCAAATGTCTTGCTATTTGTTAAGAGTTCTTACTTATACCTTATGGCATTTTTGTTGACTATTAGGAATGTAAATTGACTTGAGAAATATATAAACTCTTAAGTTCAGAGACATAATAAGTTCAAAGAATTTTAGGAAGAGAGTTTAACAGTGTTTATGATTACTTAAGAAATTAAACTGAATGGCAGTTTTTTGTGCTTTTAATGAGTAGTTTTGTTTTTAAGGGCAGCTTATACTTCTTTCTACAATTTAGTGTTTGACGGGTGGGAGAAGAGGAACAATTTTGAAAAGTTAGTGAATGATAAAAAGGGAATTAAATAGAACATAAATTGGCTGATGCCTTGCAAACAACTTACAGTCGAACCTTTTAGATAGCTCAGGGTTCCAGTTATACATGCCACCTACTGTATCCTTCTGACCTCATTATCTGTCTGCATAGATTAAAGTCAGATACGATGCGGTTGGCATAGGTTTTGGAACATGTTTTTTCAGGTTGCATCTGGAGGTGGTGGGGTTGGAGATGGTGTTCAAGAACCAACAACAGGCAACTGGAGAGGAATGCTGAAAACTTCAAAAGCTGAAGAGTTATTAGCAGAAGAAAAATCAAAACCCATTCCAATCATGCCAGCCAGTCCACAGAAGGGTCATGCCGTGAATCTGCTGGATGTGGTAAGCTGTGACAATTTGGTTTGTCTAATAAGATGACCATGTTAGTAGGAAAACAATTAGATAAAAAGAATTAAAAGTTTCAAAAACTTAACGTAACTTTCAGATGTTAAATGCTGGCATTTCAAAGTGTCATAAAAGTAATATTCTTCCCCCTCATCCCCACTTAGCCAGTTCCTGTTGCACGAAAACTGTCTGCTCGGGAACAGCGAGATTGTGAGGTTATTGAACGACTCATCAAATCATATTTTCTCATTGTCAGAAAGAATATTCAAGACAGGTTAGTATTACTTAACATAAACCACAGGCTTTAATACTGCTGGATGATTCTGTGATCTGTTTTGAAAAATACATGTATTTAAGAAAATTTTAGGTTAGTTTTTATTCTAAATCAAGTGGATTCTCTGATAGTCCTTGGGTAACTTGTAGTAAGACTTGAGAATGACTAGGACCTCATGTATCAGCTAGAAAAAACTATTAAAAATGAGAGATTCTTTTGTTCTGTCTGGCTGCCACATTTTGAGTCATTTAAGAATTTTTTTTTTTTCCAAATTTTAATTTAGTAGTTTCGTTATTTTGGCTAGTAACACTGACTTGCCATTTTTTTCTTTTTTTTGAGACGGAGTCTCACTCTGTCACCAGGCTGGAGTGCAGTGGCACGATCTCAGTTCACGGCAACCTCTGCCTCGCAGGTTCAAGCGATTCTTTTCCGTCAGCTCCTGAGTAGCTGGGATTACAGGCACGCAACACCACCCCCAGCTAATTTTTTCTATTTTTAGTAGAGATGGGGTTTCACCATGTTGGCCAGAATAGTCTTGAACACCTGACCTCAGGTGATCTGTCTGCCTTGGCCTCCCAAAGTGCTGGGATCGCAGGCATGAGCCACTGTACCTGGCCTTGTTTTTGTTTTTTAAAGATATAATTCATACTTTACCACAAAGTCCACCCTCTTTTAAGTGTAGTTTGCAGTGATTTTATCACAAAGGTGTGCATTGCTCACCACTGTGTGGTCTTACCACTATGTGGTATTTGTAATATTTGCATTACTTCGTAAAGAAGCCCTGCACTCAATTGCAGGGGCTTCCCATTTTGCCCCCTCCTATATCTGGCAACCAACAACCTATGGTCTCTCTGGATTTGCCTTTTCTGGACATTTCATATACTAATATATCTAATACTAGTATAAGATATAGTCTTTGTACCTGGCTTCTTTCACTTAATACTGTTTTTGAAATGGAGTCTCGCTTTGTCGCCCAGGCTGGAGTGATCTTGGCTCACTGCAACCTCTGCCTCCTGGGTTCAAGCGATTCTCCTGCCTCAGCCTCCCGCCACCATGCCCGGCTAATTTTTATATTTTCAGTAGAGATGGGGTTTCACCATATTGGCCAGGCTGGTCTCGAACTCCTGACCTTGTGATCTGCCTGCCTCCCAAAGTGCTGGGCTTACAGCTGTGAGCCACCGCGGTTGGCTCACTTAATGTTTTTGAGCCTCATCCATATTGTAGCATTGAATCAGTATAGTCATGCACCATGTTTTAGTCAACAGACCACATATTTGAATGTGTTCCCTTTAGATTACATTTTTTTCTGTATATTTTCTATGTTTAGATACATAAATACTTACCATTATGTTATAGTTCCCTACAGTATTCAATACAGTAACATACTGTACATGTTTGTAGCCTAGGAGCAATAGGCTATCCTACTTACCTTAGGTGTGTTGTAGGCTATACCATGTGTAATTGTGTAAGCACACTCTTTGATGTTCACATAATGAAATCACCTAATAATGCATTTCTCAGAACATATCCCTGTTATTGATGTATCTTTTTATATCTGAATAATATTAGATTATATGGATATGTCATACTGTGTTTATCCATTCATTAGCCAATAGATGTTTAGGTTTTTCTCACTTGTTGGCTATTATGAATAATGCTTATTTTTTTTTTGGGATGGAGTCTTGCTCTGTTGCCCAGGCTGGAGTGCAGTGGCGCTATCTCAGCTCACTGCAACTTCCACCTCCCAGGTTCAAGCAATTCTCTATCTCAGCCTCCCAAGTAGCTGGGATTACAGGCGTGAGCCACCATGCCCAACCTGAATAAAGCTTATCGAAGAGTTTTGAAATAAGGATGATGAAAAGAAGGTAAAATATTGAGAACTGTTGCTTTTCCTTTTGACACAGAGTCTTACTCTGTCACCCAGGGTGGAGTACAGTTCTTGGCTCACTGCAATCTCTGCCTCCTGGGTTCAAGTGTTTCTCCTATCTCTGTTTCTTGAGTAGCTGGGATCTCAGGCATGTGCCACCATGCCCAGCTAATTTTTATATTTTTAGTGCAGACGGGGTTTCACCATGTTGGCCAGGCTGGTCTCAAACTAAACTCCTGGCCTCAAGTAGTCCACCTTCCTCAGCCTCCCAAAGTGCTGAGATTACAGGCATTAGCCACTGAACTGTTGCTTTTCTTAATAATTAAGCAAAAATCTGAAGGGCAATTATGCCATTAATGCAATATCCAAAGTAGTACAGTGTTCTTATTTCATGAGGTCAACATCTAAGCCCAAATTATTAAAAGTAGAATTTTGGCTAAAATTCCATAATTTGGCTTTGTTTTACAGTGTGCCAAAAGCAGTAATGCATTTTTTGGTTAATCATGTGAAAGACACTCTTCAGAGTGAGCTAGTAGGCCAGCTGTATAAATCATCCTTATTGGATGATCTTCTGACTGAATCTGAGGACATGGCACAGCGCAGGAAAGAAGCAGCTGATATGCTAAAGGTACTGTGAAACTTTTAAATTTTTATACTTGGGTAGTAGACAAATATAGTTTTAAATGCAGTTTTGATTCTTGGATATACGTGTGTGTGTGTGTATATATAGTCTTTATATTCTAGCTAGGTTTGTTTCTTGTTGGTACTTGGTTCTAATTACAGAGAAGATATTGGTTAATATAAACTGGTTATATAAACCTACCACATATACATTGGAAAAATTGCCCTGCATAATTCCAATTAATTTCATAACTTTACAATAAGCATTTAAAATTTTTATTTCCTTTAATGCAGGCATTACAAGGAGCCAGTCAAATTATTGCTGAAATCCGAGAGACTCATCTTTGGTGAAGAGGACTATATAATACTCAGACTTTGTTGACTCAAAAACTTGCTAGTTACGGCCTGAGTAGAATTTTATTTATGAACTCCTGTGTACTGCAATAGTATGAATCTGCTCATGTGAAGACCGGCTATAAACTGAAAAGTGTATTCCATATTGCAGAACAAATCACACATTTAATCCAAATAATAAATGGCTGTTTCTAAAGTTTCCCAGTATATATAAAATACATCAAGTCTGTCTTGTGACAGTTTCATCTGAACTTAAAAAGAACTGTTAATGTTCTAGTTGTACAAAGCAGTTTGCCTGTGGATAAGATGACCTGTGTAATCTTTGTTAGTAGTCTTAAAGCTGCTGCCATAGTCCTCCAAGAAGACAGAAAGCACCAAGACAACATTTCATATGACTATAATGCATGTACTGTATAAACTGAACTGGCTTTGAAAGATGTGGGTTGGCAAGTTCCTCACATAGACTCATTGTATTCCACCTGTCCTTCAATTTAGTTTTTCTGAGCTTCTCTGCAGCTTTTGATGTGTTTTTAAGAAAGCTGAATGCACAAGAGGATATGTGACACTGACATGGATGTGGCGTGCATACTGTGTAGTTACATAGCCCTTCCAATTCTGGGTCCATTTGCCCTAGCATATTAAAAATTAAAATATGCTTTGATTCATACTTAAACCTGTAAGCATGAATGCCTACATTAATTCCTACCTTAAAAACAGCCATCTACCCTTGATTATCTATTAAGAGTTGGTAATGATGGCCAGTTCCTTTTAGTTTTAGAAGATCCAGTGATGACCTGAATTTCCCTTAACTTGCAAATACAGTAGTAGTAATGAAAGTACATATTTAAAATGGAGCACTTAACGCCAGCCTCTAAGATTCACTTTGAGGTGGAACTTAAAACCAGTATACTGTATGTATAAGCTGATAATAGCTACTTTTGCTTCACAGCATACAAATAAAACATAAAACATATTCCAACAAAACAGAATAGTATGATAGTACTGGAGGAGCTTTGTTATTGAAAGAAAAACACCCAGATAGACAAACGCCTTAAGACTTACAGACTTAAACTGCATTTATGGGGTAGTGATGAGGTTTAGAACATATAATTCCCCAGATGATTTCTGGTATATAAATTTTAAGATACACCTGACATCTAGCCTAAGATATACCTGACATCTAGCCCCATTACTAACAAACACATTTATATTATACATATTAAATTTTTTTTTTTCAGTTTATGACCAGATATTTATGAAGGACTATTGGCAAGGAAAATATGAATGTTAATTTTAGCTTACTGCACCAATTTACTAAGGAACAACAGGCTTACCAACTGATTTCAAACATTAAGAACCCCGTATCAGTCTGATACGATATGGCACTACCTTGAATCTGTTACTAGTACCATCCTGACAGAGGATACATGCTCCCAAAACTTTTGTTGCCACACTTAAAAATCACTCTGCTGTCATTAAGCATCAGTTTCAAAATTATAGCCATCCATGATTTACTTTTTCTAGATAATTATTCTAGTCTTTTGAATTCATAAGGGAAAAAAAACCCCAAAAAACTTATGATGCACTTTCCTCCAGCATATCAGATTTCAAACTGAAAATTAAAGACATGCTATGGTAATGCACTTGCTAGTACTACACATTTTGTACAATGAAAAACAGAGGCAAGAAACTTAATGGAAAGAGAAAAAAGTTCTTTTGTTGGCCCTTAAACTGAGTCAAGTTCTGAAATGTAGAGATGATCTCTGACATTTATAATAGATACCTGTATGTTCTTGCTGTGTAAATAAAATTGCTGGTATGAAATGACATTAAAGTTTGTAAAAAAAAAATTCTTAAGTTTTCTCCCAGAGAAAGGGAGAAAAGGAGCTTTTTAATACCTAAATCTACTTTGAAACATAACCGTATAGAGTACTAAACATTTTATGACTTTTTTCCTACCAGATTCTGACAGTTCACCAAGGTATTATTACATCGCCATTTTTGCGTATGAAGACAGTGACTTGCTCCAAGTAATCCAGGTAGTAAATGGCTAGAATTTGAACACTAAATCCATGCTCTGCAGCCTGTAAGATTTTCAAAAGAAATCTGATTAATCACTTCATACGTGATTCACTTGATCCTCAGGGCAACAGGGAGGCCACTGCCTTTGTTTTCAGATATGGAAATAGTTCTGGAGAATTAATATGCCTCATGTTTGCAGGGCTGAACTCAGTCTTGATTCCAAATCGTTTAGGTTTGACCTGAAAACTTTCCTTACCTGGATATGTTCTGATATTCTCACATGAGTGCATATTTAGTATAATTGCCTTTATTTGTGTGTGTGTGTGTGTGTGTGTGTGTGTTATTTTTAAATTTACCTCTGCTTGCAATCTGCGTGGGGGCAGAAGTGGAAACTTTAAGTTTCTAAATTTGTAAAACATTGCTACCTTAGGAATCCACTGACAAAACAAGGCTTAATGAGAATAGAATGATAGCGGAACACAGGCAAGGAACTAGAAAAAATTACAAACTTCCTGAAAAGTCACTTACTGATTTTTGTACTATTCTTTGTAAAGAAACTACTTCTTACTATAATTTCTCAAAGCAACCATGTCCTCATCTAACTTTTCTCCTTTTCAAAAAGAACTACATTGCTCCCTTAACTACAAAAAAAACCATCAAATTTCTAATCAGTTTCTAATACTAGTTTTCTGATTTCTAATGTGGACACTAGAGGCACTGTTGATTTTATAAACAACTATATAACATTAGTGAGATCGGTGCACCATACCTGATACAAAAACAGCCACAATTTATTTATTATTTTTTTTTTTTTTGAGACAGTCTCACTACTCACTCTGTCTCGTAGGCTGGAGTGCAGTGGCGCGATCTCGGCTCACCGCAACCTCCATGTCCTGGGTTTGAGCGATTCTCATGCCTCAGCCTCTCTAGTCGCTGGGGGTTACAGGCACTTGCCACCACACCCAGCTAATTTTTATATTTTCAGTAGAGACAGGGTTTTGCCCTGTTGGTCAACCAGTCTCAAACTCCTAGCCTCAAGTGATTTGCCCACCTTGGCCCCCCAAAGTGCTGGGGTTTCAGGTGTGAGCCACCGTGCCCAGCCTCACAATTCCTTACACTACCTCTTTTCATTGTTCATCACTACAAAAAGGAGAATGGGAAGGGTAGGATAAGAAAGCCAGCATTTCTCTCTCTTCTGAAGTATAATTAAAAGGAGATTAACCCTGAAAATCATGGTTTTCTATGGTAATCAAGATTTGTACATCAGAAAATAAAACATCCCGTCACTAAACAAATACCTTATTTATTAACCAGCCCATAAAAATCAAATGAAGTTACTCACACTGAGTCCTAGTGTATACTCCATTCTGTTTTTCTGATTTGCATTAGCAAAGATTTAAGTTCTGGAGCCAACCCTTCAGAGGTCTTGAGAATAAATGATGGGTAAGTATTTGAATAACCAGAAGGATTTTTCATCATAACTGAAGCCATTTTATAATGTAGAAATTTCTTTTTCCTATTTTAAGTAAGGAAAGTCCATTCTTGAGAATATGTTGTCCAACAATTAAAACACTCTCAGGATTTGTTACTTGTTGGTGATTTATGCTGACTCCGCCTTCTGTTATCATTCGATACCTAGAAAATAGAAACGTTTAGTAAGTAAAGAGATCCAATCACTGTTGATCTGTCCCCACCAAAATACTGTTTCACTTACATTTCAGAGGCTCTTCAATTGAGAACATTTGGCAGTGGACTGTAACCTTCATGTTCACTCTATTATTAGTAGATTCTGCCTCCCTTTAATGCTTTTTGTGTTTTTTTTTCCTTAAACACAGTCTTGCTCTGTAGCCCAGGCTGGTGTGATCTTGGCTCACTGCAATCTCCACCTCCCAGGTTCTAAGTGATTCCCCTGCCTCAGCCTCCAGGGTAGCTGGGATTGTAGGCGCATGCCACCACACCTGGCTAATTTTTTATTTTTAGCAGAGACGGGGTTTTGCCATGTTGGCCGGGCTGGTCTCAAACTCCCAACCTCAGGTGATCCACCCACCTCCCCCTCCCAAAGTACTGGGATTACAGGAATGAGCCACCATGCCTGGCCTCCTGCCATCTGCTATTTCAAAGGCATATTAGCTTTTGCTATTCAGTTGGTAGTGGCTTTAAAAATGAAGTGAAAAGGAGTAATGAAGAATTCTCCCTCACCAACTTGGGGGAAAAAAATCACAGAAAAGAAACTTCCAAAAGTAAACGAGAACAATGCTGCTTTCAGTAAACTATCCATAAGACACAAGCCACAACTATAGTGGTATCTACAGAAATCTTTAGGAAACCTGCTTATGAAACTGGAAAATCCTTGCAAATTATATTGAGACTATGCAATTAATAGCAGATTGTTAAAATGAAAAATTTTCTTAAAATGAGATTGGCTGGTTTCAGAAGTTGAAGATCCGTTGCTGATCTAATAAATTCGGGATTACTAACCAAAATTTTTGATAGCATATATAAGGTTAAATAAGTTTCACTGGAGTTACTTATCATTCAATTCATTCATTAAACATTTACAGAGCTTTCTATGAGCTAAATATAAATGGTATTGCAATCCAGCAGAGAGAGAGAGACAAATGAACAATGACAATACACTGATTAATGCTATAAAAACCTAGGAGAAGTTGTTCTAGGAGCACACTGGGTAAGTGAGGGCTGAAAATTTATCTGAGAAAAGAGATACTTTAACTGGGAGTGAAGCTACCTTGACAATCAGGACTCAGAAACATGGCAGCAGCTAGAAAGAGGTGAGATCTGAGAAGAGGGCTAGAACATGACTAGATCTGTGAGAAATCCTGAAGAAAGATAAATGGTGATCTTCTCTCATCTGAATGTGTTACCAAATAAAATTAAGGAACTACTGTACATGGCTTTAAAAATATTTTTATACTTTTTGGGTAGAGACAGTCTCACTATGTTCTTGCCCACAAAGATCTCGAACTCCTGGCCCCAAGCAATCCTCCCGCCCCTGCCTCCCAAAGTGTTGGGATTACAGGTGAGCCACCACACCTGGCCATGGACATGGTTTTATAAAATTCAACAGTAGAAGATTTTCCATTTAAGGACAGATTCCTTTTTTAAGGAAGTATTATTTTAGATTGTTTGCTAGTTTCCAGGTCATGTTCTACGTTTTGTTTAAATGCACCAACCCTAATTTAGCTTATATAAAAATATATAATCAGTATTACTTAAAACCCTGGCTAAATCAGATGTGGTGTCTAGTAGTGGTAAAGCTTCCAGTATTAGTGAACACACTGTAGAAAAGTTCAGAAGAAAATGAAATCTACTTCCACAGTCAGGAAAATTCTTTGTCTCAGTGGCTTATAGTAGGTAAGTATATGACACCATCCTCAAATTCACTGTGTATTAAACCAGCAGTTGAGGGAATCACTAAGGTGGAGTGGCAGGTGATGCAAAGGGAGATAATGGGTGCTTTTTTTTTTTTTTTTTTTGAGACGGAGTCTTGCTCTGTCACCAGGCTGGAGTACAGTGGCACGATCTCGGCTCACTGCAGCCTCCATCTCTCGGGTTCAAGTGATCCCCTGCCTCAGCCTCCTGAGTAGCTGGGACTACAGGTACGTGTCACCACACCTAATTTTTTTTTTTTTTTTGTATTTTATTATAGACGGGGTTGCACCCTGTTGGCCAGGATAGTCTTGATCTCCTGACCTTGTGATCCGCCCACCTAGTGCTGGGAATAAGGTGTGAGCTACTGTGCCCAGCCGATAACAGGTGCTTTCTTCAGGCAGAAGAGTCTAGGACTCTTTGGGACAGAGGTAAATAATCCAGGACAATTGAAAGAGAACAGCAACCATAATATAACAAATGTCATTCATAATCATTGCCACAGGCTGATAACCATTTGACTTATGGGTGAACTCCTGTAAAAGAGGCACCTGGGGTCTTCTGGCTACCTGACACTTTTCCTTCCAAAATGGGTAAGCATCAATTATAGGCTGGTTTTTTGTGGAACACCTTATTTATTCCTTAATACCTCATAACTGAGGAATTAAAATATTCTACTCAATTCCTGAATAGAAAAATGCAATTCTCAAGGGGATTATTATATAGTTTACAATAGTCTTACGAAGTTACTAGGTTGGTGCAAAAGTACTTGTGGTTTTAGCCATTATATGCTCATTTCATTTTCAGAAATTCAACTACTACTATAGATAGTTTAGGTAGCCTTTTCCATTCCTGAAAATAAAGAGGATACAGAGTATGAGAGGGGCTGTGTTAATCTGTTTACATACAGCCTCTATTTCTGCGACCCTCTAAAACTGTGACCATATCTCTAAGCCGTATGCTGATGCCAGTGTATTTACTAAACGTGTCCCTCAAATGCACTTTTGCAGTGTTGGAGGAAGGAATGACTGGGTTATACTTAATAAGAAACAGTATAGGAGTATTGTAGTTTTATAGAAAATGTAAGGTATTTTCAACAATAAGTACTCTCAGGTTATACTTTATTCTTGGACTAATCTAACCTCTTTAAGGAGGAGATGCCACTAAAGCATGATCAGGAAAACACCCTCTCTGGGAACACATGCTGTGAACTGCAATATTTAATGGTGAATTAAGTGTAAATCTAAAAGTTAAATAATCTTACCCTCGGGGACCATCTGGAATGGCATTTGCTTTGCGGCAGGTATCTAGAACACTTGTTCCAGGATCAAGAACTAATTCAGAAAATGGAGCTTCTTTAAACAACTCTTTTAACTCTTGATCAGACATGTCCTCCAGTGCATTTATGCTACTGTGATAAAGGGCTTGTGTACACCTGAAAAACACATTTTAAGAGCCATATCGGGTAAATGCTTATTCAAATACAGGTTCTAATACCCATTAACCAATTACAGAGTGTCCAAGTTCTAGACTATAAGCTTTTAAAACATTTATCTGGTATAATTCATAAACTTAATTCAAGGTAATCTTTCTTTCCAATAAACAGGCTATCTTAAATCACTAAGTCAAATACTAACAATGCTTGTCAGTGATAAATGACAAGACAACCCTAAAACAGCATACCTCCTACTTTCCTCATGTCCATCCATTAAATACCATCAAGTGTGAATTATTCTAAATGACTACCTTTTAGCAGAGTCCAGTCCTTCTCGTCCATGAACAAGCTTTGTTACTTCTGCTGCCAGTCGTTTCTGAGGACCCCGCCATTCTGGCTCTTTGACATGCAGCTGCATGATATGATCAATCTCTGGAAGGGGCAGAAAAGTGAACAGCTTCAGGTACCTTCAGGAAAAAAAAAAATGTAACACTTATATCACATAACTAATTTTTATCTCCAGCTCCCTTACCCTTTTAGGTTATCCTTAATTTTTTAAAAATATGAAACACACACACAGAAAGGTACTGAACATAGCAGGCCCTATGCACACATCACCCAGATTTAAGATGTTACTATTTTGGCATCTTTGTTTTCAATTTATTAATTTTTTTTTTTTGAGATATGGTCTTGCTGTTGCCCAGGCTGGAGTGCAGTGGCATGATCATGGCACACTGCAACCTCAAACTCCTGGGCTCAAGCAATTCTACCACCTCAGCCTCGAGTAGCTGGGACCACAGGCTTGTGCCACCACGCCTGGCTAATTTTGTAATTTTTTGTAAAGACAGGGTCTCCCGTGTTGTCCAGGCTGGTTTCAAACTCCTGGGCTCAAGCAATCCTCCTGTCTCAGCCTCCCAAAGTGTTAGGGTTACAGGCGTGAGCCACCATGCCCAGCCTCAACTTTCCTTTTTAAAAGGAACAAAATAGGCACAGATGAAGGCCCTAGTCCAATTACATTCCCTTCCTTGCCACCAGAGATAACCATAAATCTAAGTTTATGTGCTGCCGTCCTTCTCAAGCATGTTTTTATACTTTTATGTGCATGTGGCCATAAAAGTACTGTGTAATTTAAAAACTGACATAAATCATCAAGCTTTGCATAATGGTTTCTGTCAATGACGGACTGCATTTACCAGCGGTCCCCAGCCTTTGGCACCAGGGGATGGTGGGGAGGGGAAGTGGTTTCAGAATGAAACTGTTCGCCCTCAGATCATCAGGCATTAGTTAGATTCTCATAAGGAGTGCACAACCTAGATCTCTTGCATGCACAGTTCACAACAGGGTTGGTGCTCCTATGAGAATCTAATGCCGCTGCTGATCTGACTGGGGATGACCCAGGTGGTAATGCTCTCTCGCCTGCCACTTGGCTCCTGCTGTGCAGCCCTGTTCCTAACAGGCCACGAATTGGTACGGTCCAAGAGTGGTCCAGGAGATTATAATACTATATTTTACTGTACCTTTTCTAAGTTTACATATACAAATACCCTCGCATTAACACTGCCTTCAGTATTTAGTACAGTAATGTGCTGTACACATTTGTACCCTAGGAGCAATAGGGTACATTGTATAGCTTAGATGTATGGTAGGCTATGCCATCTATGTTTGCATAGGGACACTCTATGATAGTCACAATGATCAAATCACCTAACAATGCATTTCTGAGAATGTATCCCTATTATTAAGTGGTACATGACTATAATGTCATCCTATATGTATTCTCTTTTTTAACCTTTTCTTTGGTGAAATATATATAACACACAGAAAAAAGTATATTATTCACAAAGATACAGCTTAATGAATCATAAAACTTCTATGTAACAATCACCATGGTTAAGAAATACAGTATTGGCTGGATGTGGTAGCTCACGTCTGTAATCCCAACACTTTGGGAAGCTGAGGCGGGCAGATCATGAGGTCAGAAGTTCGAGACCAGCCTGACCAACATGGTGAAGCCCCATCTTTACTAAAAATACAAAAATTAGCCAGGCATGATGGTGTGTGCCTGTAATCCCAGCTACTCGGGAGGCTAAGGCAGGAGAATTGCTTGAATCTGGAAGGTAGAGGTTGTAGTGAGCCGAGATCGCACTGCTGCATTCCAACCTGTATGACAGAGTGAGACTCTGTCTCAAAAAAAAAAAAAAAAAGGAAAAGAAATACAAATACAGTACTGCCCCTACCCAAGAACAAGCAAACATATCACACAACCCTCCAAGTTAATCACCCTTTTGCCTTTCGTAGTAATCACTTCCTTGTTTTTCTTGATTCTTTTAACAACTCAGTATGCTTCCCTTAAGAGCATCACTTAATTTTGCCTGTCTTTAAGACTTTATATAAAAGGAATCATACAGAATTTATTTTCTGGCACAGCAGTATGTTTAGGATATTCATCCATGATGCTGCATGTACAGCCTTCCATGCTATGAATATCCTACAATGTTAGTTTACTTATTTTTCTACTGTGGACTTCTGTGCTGTTTCTACTTTTAGACAATTGCTATTAATGCTACTCTGAATAGCCTCATATACCTCTCTTGGTGCACATGTGCATTAATTTCTGTTGGGTACATGCCCAGAAGAGGAACTGCTGGATCACAAGGCATGTGCGTATTTAGCTTTAGTAGGTACTGCCAAATGTTTTTCCAAAGTGGTTCTATATGTTTATTCTCCCACCACCTTGGAACATTCTTGACAGCACACGGTTCTGCCAACTCTTTTGTTTAGCCATTATGGAGGGTGTATAATAGTATCTCATTATGCCTTTATCTTGTATTTTTCTTCTCAATGTGAAGGGTAAGCACCTTTTTCTATGTTTTTGGCCTTTAGATAGGATCTTTGTGAAGTACCTATTTAAGCCTCTTTTCATTGTTCTGCTGGGCTTTTTCTCACTGGCTTAGAGAAATTTTTAGTATTATAATAAACATGATTAATATAGTATTTACATAGTTTTTCATTTTTTAATTTTTAAAATTATTTAAAAAACTTTTTGTGGGTATATATATTTATGGGATACATGAGATGTTTTGATACAGGTATGCAATGTGAAATTAGAAATCTTTTATATTGATTTGAATACAAGCCCTTTATCTATCATTTAGATACATGTATTGAAAATATCTTCTCCCACTCTTAAGTGACATATAATGAACAGATCTTATTTTTAATTTAGCCTAATTTAGCAATTTCCTCCTTTTGTGTCCTGTTTAAGAATCTTTCCTGAGGAGGATCCAAGCTGGCTGATGAGGAGCAGCTCAGGATTGCAGCTCCCAGCGAAAGCACGGACAGTGAGTGGACGCCGCATTTCCAGACGAATTTTTATTGCCCACAGACCAGGAGACTGCCAAGCGGAGGAGCCCCGCAGGTAACCAGCGTGGCTGTTTTGGCCGCGGCGGGTCTCTGCACAAAATACACATGTCTGGGTGCCATTTTAGCTGGCGATTGGAGCTCCTGGGAGACAGAATCGCCCATTCAACTGATAATAAGGGGACTGAAACAGGGAGCCAGGCCAGGAGATTCCTGGGCAAAAAAGCGCCATGAATCTCCAGTGTAGCTGTTTCAGCTGGTGCAGGGGGTCGCCACTTAGGAAATCACACAGATCTGGGCGCCTTTTCAACAGGCGACTGAAACGCCTGGGAGATAGAGTTGCCCGTTCAACTGAAAAAAAATAGGGGACTGAAACAGGGAGCCAGGCCAGGAGATTCCCAGGCAAAAAAGCGCCACGAGTCTCCAGCGGCTGTTTTAGCCAGCACAGCAGGTCTATGCACAAGAAATCACACAAATCTGGGCACGGTTTCAACTGGTGACTGGGACGCCTGGGAGACAGACTCACCCGTTCAACTGAAAAAAAAAAAAAAAAAAAAAAAAGGGATGTGAGGCAGAGAGCCAGGTGATCAGGCTTGGCCAGTCCCACCTCCACAAAAAACAGCAATCTGAAACGCTCTGGATTGAGAGTTTCACAAGCACAGCTGAACCCGGGACGGGCCAGCTCTGTGGGGGATGGGCGTCCACCATTACCGAGGCAGTCCACCACTACCGAGGTAGTCCGCCATTGCTGAGGCAGCCCACCATTAGAGAGTCCACCATTACAGAGGCGGGCCACCAATGCCCAGGCAGTTCTAACTATATGCCTATAAACAGGACTGCAGGGAAGTTGGCAGCTGGGTGGAGCCCATAGCAGTTTAGCAAAGCCTCTGCAGGCAGACTGTGACTAGGCTGCCTCCTTGCTGGTCAGGGCAGCCCTGAAAAAATGCAGCAGCATGACAGAAACTTATAAATAAAGCCTTAACTCCCCGGGACAGAGCACCTGGGGGAAAAAAAGGCATTTATGAGTTCTACTGCAGCAGACTTAAACGTACCTGCCCATCAGCTCTGAATGGAACAACGGAGCTCACAGCTCAGCACTTGAACTCCTATAAAGGACAGACTGTCTCCTCAAGCAGCTCCCTGACCCCCAAATATCCAAAGAGTCACCTCATAAAGGAGAGCTCAGACTGACATCTGGCGGGTATCCTTCTGGGACAAAGATAGCAGCAGAAGAAACTGGCAGCAAACCTTAATGTTCTGCAGCAGCTGCAGGTGATCCCCAGGCAAGCAGGGCCTGGAGGGGACCTCAGCTGTCCTACAGCAGAGGGGCCTGAATGTGAGAAGAAAAACTAAGAAACAGAAATAACTTCATTATTAACAAACTGGACGTCCACTCAGAGACCCCATCTGAAAGTCAACAACTACAAAGACGACAGGTAGATAAATCCACAAAGATGGGAAGAAACCAGTGCAAAAAAGGATGAAAATACTGAAAACCAGAATGCCTCTCCTCCTCCAAGGGATCACAACTCCTCACCAGCAAGGGAACAAGGCTGGATGGAGAATGAGTCTGAGGAATTGACAGAAACAGGCTTCAGAAGTGGGTAATAACAAACTTCTCTGAGCTAAAAGAACGTGTTCTAACCCAATGCAAAGAAACTAAGAACCTTGAAAAAAAGTTAGACGAAATGCTAACGAGAGTAAACAGCTTAGATAATATAAGTGAATTGATGGAGCTGAAAAAAACAACTCAAGAACTTCACGAAGCATACACAAGTTTCAAAAGCTGAACTGACCAAGCAGAAGAAAGAATATCAGAGGTCAAAAATCAAGTCAATGAAATACAATGAGAAGGCAAGATTAGAGAAAAAAGGGTAAAATGAAATGAACAAAGTCTCCAAGAAATTTGGGACTATGTGAAAAGACCTAATCTACGTTTGATAGGTGTACCTGAATGTGACGGAGAGAATGAATCCAAGCTGGAAAATACTCTTCAGGATATTATCCAGGAAAATTTCCCCAACCTAGCAAGGCAGGCCAATATTCAAGTCCAGGAAATACAGAAACACCACAAAGATATTCCTCAAGAAGAGCAACCCCAAGGCACATAATCTTCAGATTTATCAGGGTGGAAATGAAGGAGAAAATGCTAAGGGCAGCCAGAGAGAAAGGTCACGTTACCCACAAAGGGAAGCCCATCAGACTCACAGCAGATCTCTCTGCAGAAACCCTACAAGCCAGAAGAGTGGGGGCCAATATTCAACATCCTTAAAGAAAAGAACTTTCAACTCAGAATTTCATATCCAGCCAAACTAAGCTTCATAAGTGAAGGACAAATAAAATACTTTACAAACAAGCAAATACTCAGATTTCATCACCACCAGGCCTGCTTTACAAGAGCTCTTGAAAGAAGCACTAAACATAGAAAGGAACAACCAGTACCAGCCACTCCAAAAACAAACCAAATGGTAAAGAGCATCAACACAATGAAGAAACGGAATCAACTAATGGTATACCATTCCTTCTGAAACTATACCAAACAATCCAAAAAGAAGGAATCCTTCCCAAATCATTTTATGAGACCAACATCATCCTGATACCAAAACCCCGCAGAGACTCAACAAGAAAAGAAAACTTCAGGCCAATATCCATGATGAACATAGATGCAAAAATCTTCAATAAAATACTGGCAAACTGATTGCAACAGTACATCAAAAAGCTTATCCACCATGACCAAGTAGGCTTCATCTCAGGGAGGCAAGGCTGGTTCAACATATGCAAGTCTATAAATGTAATTCACCACATACACAGAACCAAAGACAAAAACCACATGCTTATCTCAATTGATGCAGAGAAGGCCTTTGACAAAATTCAACAGCCCTTTATGCTAAAAACCCTCAATAAACTAGGTATTGATTGAACGTATCCCAAAATAATAAAAGCTATTTACGACAAACTAACAGTCAATATCACACTGAATGGGCAAAAACTAGGAGCATTCCCTTTGAAATCTGGCACTAGACAAGGATGCCCTCTCTCACCACTCCTATGCAATATAGTATTGGAAGTTCTAGCCAAAGCAATCAGGTGAGAAAAAGAAATAAAGGGTATTCAATTAGGAAAGGAGGAGGTCAAATTGTCTCTATTTGCAGACGACATGATTGTATACTTAGAAGACCCCATTGCCTCAGCCCAAAATCTCCTGAAACTGATAAGCAACTTCAGCAAAGTCTCAGAATACAAAATCAATGTGCAAAAATCACAAGCATTCCTATACACCAATAACAGATTTAAAGAGAATCAAATCAAGAACAAACTGCCATTCACAATTGCTACAAAGAGAATAAAAAACCTAGAAATACAACTAACAAAGAACATAAAGGACCTCTTCAAGGAGAACTACAAACCACTGCTCAATGAAATAAGAGAGGACACAAACAGATGGAGAAATATTCCATGTTCATGGTTAGGAAGAATCAGTATTGTGAAAACAGCCGTACTGCCCAAAGTAATTTACAGATTCAATGCTATCCCCATCAAGCTACCAATGACCTTCTTCACAGAACTGGAAAAAACCATCTTAAACTTCATATGGAACCAAAAGAGAGCCCGCAGAGCCAAGTCAATTCTAAGCAAAAAAAAAAAAACAAAGCGGGAGGCATCACACTACCTGACTTCAAACTATACTACAAGGCTACAGTAATCAAAACAGCATGGTACTGGTACCAAAACAGAGATATAGACCAA